>ML664161.1:32596009-32656852 GCA_007570785.1 Antilocapra americana
TGATATTTTTGTATCAATATCTCATATTTTTGAGAGGAAGATACCACTGCCATTTGTTTAAACAATATTTCTTGAGCACTGCAATAGTCTGGTTATGTTCTAGGTCCCTGATGTCACATAGTTAACCTTTTAACAACGCAACAACAGACAAATACATGTAACAAATACTTGTCAGATACTGCTCAGCGCTACAAAGAAAAATAAAGCAGGATGAAAGAGTTAATAGAATCAGGTTGAGGGAAAGCGAGAGCAATTTTATGAGGTAATGATATTTTGATCGAAACCCAAAAGAGGGATCAAGCATTTTGGCTATCTAGGAGAGGAACAGTCTAGGCAGAAGCCATGACAGAGGAACATACTTGGTATGTTCAAGGAACACTAAGAAGTGTAAATAAGGCAGAACAGTTTTGAAGTGTGAGATGAAACTTAAGTTGTGATTATGTTCTACTTGAGGTAAAGGGTAGAGAATTAAGGCTTAAAGAACTAGATTGTTTGTTGTTCGGCTGCTAAGTTGTGTCCATCTCTTTATGACCCTATAGCCTGCAGCACACCAGGCTCCTCTGTCCTCCACTGTCTCCTGGTGTTTGCTCAAGTTCATGTCCATTGAGTTGGTGATTCTATCTAATCATCTCATCCTCTGCTGCCCCCTTCTCCTGTTGCCTTCAGTCTTTCCCAGGGTCTTTTCCAGTGAGTCAGCTCTCACCTCAGGTGGCCAAACTATCAGAGCTTCATCTTCAGCATCAGTCCTTTCAGTGAATATTCAGGATTGATTTTCTTTAGGATGGATTGATTTGATCTCGTTGCAGTCCAAGAGACTCTAAAGAGTGTTCTCCAGCATCACAGTTCGAAAGCATCAGTTCTTCTGCACTCGGTCTTCTTTATGGTCCAACTCTCACATCTGTACATCTATACTGGAAAAACCATAACTTTGACTGTATGGACCTTTGTTGGCAAAGTGATGTCTCTGCTTGTATGCTGTCTAGGCTTGTCATAGCTTTTCTTCCAAGGAGCAAGCTTCTTTTAATTTCATGGCTGCAGTCACTGTCCGTAGTGATTTTGAAGCCCAAGAAAATAAAATCCATTACTACTTCTCCTTTTTCCCTTTCTATTTGTAATGAAGTGATGGGACTGGTTGCCATGATCTTACTTTTTTAAATGTTCAGTTTCAGGCCAGCCTTTTCACTCTCCTGTTTCATTCTCATCAAGAAGCTCTTAAGCTTCTCTTCACTTTCTGCCATTATAGTGGTATCATCTGCATGCCTGAGATTGTTGATATTTCTCCTGGCAGTCTTGATTCTAGTTTGCAATTCATCCAGCCCAGCATTTTGTGTGACGTACTTTGCATATAAGTTAAATAAGCAGGATGACAATATATAGCTTTTCCCAATTTTGAACTAGTCCATTGTTCCGTGTCCAGTTCTAACTGTTGCTTCTTAACCTGCATACAGATTTCTCAGGAGACAGATAAGATGGTCTGGTACTCCCATTTCTTTTAAGAATTTCCCACTATTTGTTTTGATCCACACAGTCAAAGGCTTTAGTATAGTCAGTGAAGCAGAAGTAAATACTTTTCTGGAATTCCTTTGCTTTCTCTGATCCAGCAGATGTTGGCAATTTGATCTCTGGTTCCTCTGCCTCTTCAAAACCCAGCTTGTCCATCTGGAATTTCTCAGTTTACACACTGCTAGAGCCTGTCTTAAAGGATTTTGAGTATAACCTTGCTAGCGTGTGAAATGAGCACAAGGTATGGTAGTAGAGACAAGCAGGAATGGTTATGGAAATAGGAGAAAGAAGTCCCAGAGGCTAAGTGAATAGACATTCTCGAGACATGTGGAGAGAGATAAGCAATCTCACATACTGCTGATAGGTTCAGGAAGGTGAAGGCTGAGAAATAACTATTGGATTTGGACATGTAAATCCCCCAAATTGAAGAGAGCAGTTTCAGTGAAGGTGTGAGGACAGATCCAGATTGGAGTGGGTTCAAAATAAAATGGGATAAGATGAAGTGGAAACAGTGACTTCAACCAACTTTTAAAGAGGTTTGGTATAAAAAAGAGGGTAAAGAAATGGGGATATAAAGAAGATATATATTAAAAAGTTTTACTTAAAAAGCATTGTTAAAGAAAAATGTTCAAATCAGGGCACATACATCCACTTGAGATGGTTTATATGATCCATCTATAGTTTATCTATAGATAGCCAATAAAAAGCTATAAGAAATGTTAACAGTGAAGTTGGTAGTTTGGGACAAACTTGCACTTAATGCCAATTATTCTAGTACATGATCCTGGAGTCACTCATCTCTCATTCTCTATTGGTTATATCCCAGTTAAAAATCTTATCCTGCCAATACACTCCTCTCTTTTCTTGCGAGACTTGTGACTGAGTATGCTCTGGTTAGGCATGCTAGGATAAAGATTGGCGAGGATTAATAGAAAGTTAAAGAAGATTTAAATCTCTACCTTTAACATTATTTTAAATCTTATATAGGAAGTTATTAAGTAATTTATTTGGTAGCCATTAAGTAATTTATTCTGTTTCTTTTAAAAATTATAAACAGTTTATTCTGTCAAAGTTTTTTTAATGCCTAGAAATTTTTTTAAAAGTTTGTGAATACTTCAAAGATTTGGAACCAATATAAGAAAAAAATGTAGCATGAAAGAACAATCGAATAGCTTAAGTTTTTGCTTTCTTACATATTATATTTTTAAACTTTAGGAAATACAACAGGAAATAAATACCAATATATAAGAATTAACACTGATAAAACTGAAAAGCAGGTTTTGCTGTTTTTTTTTAAGCATCAACTCAGGTTTCATATTTTTCTTAAAGTTAAAAATCAACAAAATCTTCAGTTTTGTTACTAAAATTGCTCTTCAATTAAAAATGGGAGTAGATGTGCTTTACACGTAAAGTTATACATTCTGTAGTATTCCAGAATTGTGTTGATAAAGGGGCTTTGTGTATAAACCATCTCTGTGTACATGTATCTTGTTTCAGTCCTAGTAATAAAGAAGATGTAGTCCTGTGAGCTATAAAGAAACAATACTGTTTGAAAAGTGGTCTCAAATAACTATCATCAGCACTGGCTGACATAGACAGTTGTTCGCTATGTATAGCTTGATTGGTGATATCATCACATGAAATATGAGTTGAAGACATCAGGTGTTCCTATAGTTTAGTTTAATGGCTTGGGCTCAAGTTTATAAAATGCAGTTGGTCTTTCAGTTTTGACCAGACAGCTTGCCTCCTGATTAATAGAAAGCTATATTAACAGTAAAATTCCACTTATCTCTTATTTGTCTTATCAAAGAGTTTTTTCTTTTCTGTTTTTCTTTTTTGGATCAGGGTTCCAGCTGAGCCATCTTCTCTCTTATCACTATCACCAAGTCATAATCAGGTAAAATAAATTTTTTTCCAGTTTTAGTTTCTTTTTAAATCAAGATGATTTTCTTCTTTTATAATACTTAAATTGCAGTTAATTCTCATACATCTATAAATTTTATTACCTGTCTCTTCAGTCTACAATTGACATAATATATGTACCTGATACAAGTAACAGTGTTTTAGACACCAGAGAGAAAATAAGTCTTTATAATACATATAAGAACACAGTGCAGAAATGGGAAAAAATTAGCAATAAGCACGTCTGAAGAAATGCTCAGTGAATGCAAAGTAAAAATTGCTTGGGTCAGCAGTAGTTTCCCAAAATTGCTAAAGAATATTAGTAAGTTGATCTTTATCCCTCCTTGCATATGCAAAATAATCCTATTGTTCCAGTTTTCACAGACAGACCTGGAACTTCATCGGAGAAGAGAACAATTAGTAGAGCGTACTCGGAAAGAGGCACAACTTGCTGCCCTACAGTATGAGGAGGAGAAAATAAGGACCAAGCAGATTCAGAGAGATGCTGTCCTGGACTTTGTCAAGGTGAGTTTTTGGATTCATTGAATGGTATTCCTAAAGTTTCTTAGAAGTAAGTTCATATTTGTTTCACTGAGGCAGTCAGGTTTTATTGTCTTCATGGGGGAAAAAAAATGATAATCATAAGGATTCTTGAGTAAATAGTATAACTGTCTCCTGTTTGTGATTAGATTAATTGTCCTCAAAGGTAGATAGGCTTGAGGATAATCAGTAGTGATTGATTTTGCTTTTAGGATAGTGATAGTCTCTTACTCTTAATTAGCTGTCTATCAGTAGACCTATCACTTTACTGCTGTTTCCTGAATCTCTAGTGCATTGTGAAAGTGAAAATGCTGTGTAAACTGTAGTGTCATGAAGATTTGAACTATTGTTATCTGAACCTATCACTGACTTCCTTACCCCCAAAATTTGCAAGGCTCACAGGCTTAATACTTTAGTCATCTTAGATTCTTTCCTTTCTGTTTTCTCCCCAGCTACTCAGTTAATAACCCTTATTAATTCTGCTGTTTTAAACAGACTCTATAGTTGTCTCTAAATCTAGTTCACTTTTTTGGCCTATGTTACTTACATCTTTTTGTTCTGCAGTCACCTTAGTTTTTTTTTTCTTTTTAAAATAATTATTTATATTTTCGCATGTTTAATATATATCTCTCCCAGGAATTCCCTAGTGGTCCAGTGGTTAAGACTGTACGCTCTCACTGCCACAGGCCCTGGTTGTATTCCTGGTCACAGAACTAAAATCCCACAAGCCTAGTGGCATGGCCTATATATATATATCTGTCTCTCTTATTTATCTTAACTCTGTGAGGATAGGGACATGTTCTTTCTATCATGTTTATTCACTCATGTTTCCCTAGCTCTAACCAAGCCTTAGCCAACAGTAAAGCTCAGTAAATACTTTTTAAATGATTGAGCAGATGAATCACTCATCCTCTAAATGCTTTCTCTTGTTTCATAACTCTAGCCATTAACTACCATACACATGATAAATTCCCTTATTTTTTTTTCAAATGTATGAAGCCTGCAATGATGATATTTGATGCCCAGAGAGATAAGAGTTTTCCTAAGGTTAAATACTCAGCTAGCAAGTGGCAGAGCAAAGATTCTAATCAAGACAGACTGAATAGAAAATGGAAATGAAGCAGATGGAAAATAGTTTCTTTAAAAAAAAAAAAAAGTCTTGATGGTAACTAGACTTACCATGGTGATCACTTTGATATAGAAATATCAAATCGTTATATTGTGTACCAGGAACTAATATAGTGTTATTGATCAGTTATACTTCAAAAACAGACAAGCTCATAGAAAAAGAGGTCAGAATTGTGATTACCAGAGGCATGGCTTGGGGCAGGGGAAATTTGATGAAGGTATCCAGAATTAGAGATGTAATGTATTAATACAGCATATATGTTAAATGTGAAAGTTGTTAAGAAAGTAAATCCTAAGAGTTCATCATTTCATCATTTTTTTTTCTTTTATTTTGAATCTGTATGAGGTGGTAGATATTCACAAAACATATTATGGTAATCATTTCATGACTTCTATAGGACAGATCATGGTGCTTCCACCTTACACTGATACAGTGCTATGTGTGAATTATGTACTTGGTCGCTCAAGTTTTGTCCGACTCTTTGTGACCCCATGGACTGTAGCACACCAACCTGCTCTGTCCTTGGGCATTCTCTAGGCAAGAATACTGGAGTGGGTTGCGATGCCCTCCTCCAGGGGATCTTCCCAACCCAGTGATCGAACCCAGGTCTCCCGCATTGCAGGCAGATTCTTATATCTCAATAAAACTGGAAAGAAAAAAGAAAGGGGGACAGGCTGGCTCAAATCCCTGGTCTATGACCAGAATGCTATACTGACTCTCAGTTAATGATAATGGCTAACACATATTATGTCCTAAGTGTTGTTCTATGCAGTTTACATAAAATAACTCATTTAGCTTGCCTTATGTAGAAGTCATATAACTAGTAAGAGATAATTACATTGTAGATAGCCTTGATTAAATGTCAAATTAGAGTTTGATCCTGAACAATTAGGCAGACAAGAGCAATTTTAGTTCTTAAGCAGGAGAAAAACATGAGAGGGAAGGTACTTCTGAGAAACTAATCTCATGTTAGAATATATTAAAAGATGAGGAAAGATCTCTAAGTTTCCTTAGGAAAAGCAATGTTGTCCAGTGGTAAGGTCCTAGTATCAGAAATACCTGAATTTGAATCTAGCCTTGCTACTAGGTATATGATTGACTTTCGGAAAGTTACTGAGCCATTCTATGCCTTTATTTTTCTTATTTGTGTAATACTTACAGTTAAATATCAACTATTTCAGAATAATTGTAGCTGTACCTAGTACTTTTATTAGTATGGTATGTGCTACACCCCTTGCTACCACAAAGGGTTTTATAAAATAACAATAAGAGTTTTTAGAAGAACTATTATGTCCTATACATAGATGTGTAGCGAGTGTTGAAAAATTATTGACAATGAATGGGAAAAAAAAGGTTCCAAAGCAAAATTTTGAGGCTAAAAGAATGGTTTTTTAATGGGAATTAGCTTTGTGGAAAGAAGGTCAGGTTTAGAGTCAGAAGACATAGGTACAAGTAGTTCTGCTGCTTACTTTGTGACCTTGCACAGACCGTATAAACTCTCTATCCTCAATGTTTTCATCTTTAAAGAATATGATTATGATGTTTATCTCACAGAATAGGAAGAATCACTTGAGATAGTGTGTATAGGAACACATTATAAAACGCAGTGCAGATATTGTGAGATTATTAATTGACGTAATAACAGAAATTAGCAAGTTAATGAAAGAGCCAGTTATTACAGGAAATGAAAGGGTTTTTTTGGTTGTGTTGAACATAAGATGACAGTGGGGTTTCCAGGTAGAGAGTCTCCACAAACATTTGAAAATACAAGCCTGAAATTTGGCTGATGGGAGAGAGCTAAAGCTGTTAGCATTGGAGTAATATTTGAAGTCATTAGAGAAAGAAAGAATGATTTCATTGAGACAATTTAGTGAGAGATCACTACTATGTGAATATGTTTTTATCCGTGTACATATTTAAAAATACATAGTTTTTAAAATGTTCTCTTTATAGATGCTTGTATACACAGAAAAGTACTGTGTATCGGCTTACTGCTTTTCCTCATTTAAAATATAAGCTACTTAAGGAAACAGTGGCATCTTGTAACCAGTTAATTTAGAAAAGTGTCATACGTAAGACATACAGAAATTAATGTGAGTGGTTATTTAATAAATAGAATTGTTCATTTCCAGTGTTCCAAATTCTAACCAACTTTCCTTTCTTGTGGGGTATATAGCAAAAAGCATCGCAAAGTCCGCAAAAACAACACACCCCCTTAGCTGGTGAGGTAAGTTTATATGATCACCTTTCTTTGAAATTTTTATTACTGCAGTGAAAATGAAATTGTTTGCATGTGATTATCATATGTTTTTAGTGATCAAATTATCGCTATTTTCTTTTTTCCCTTCTCAAAAATCTACTTACTAGGGAGAAAAAGACACAGGCCAGGAAGTTTATCACAATCTATAGATCAGGGTTTTTTTTTTAATTTATGCACATCCATCTGGAGATTATTTATTACCTTCCTTGCATCCCCAGCAGAGATATCATCTCCCTCATCCATTTTCAAAGCTACTGTGTAATGAGAGATAGTCCTGAGATCTGTACCTAACACAGGTGATCAGTGTCAGTATTAAACCAAAAGTTCTACATAGCATTTCCACTTCGGAGCTCATTTCCTAAGTGTGTATGTTATTGGTTTTACTTTGTACACATTAATTTTATTGTAAGTTGTACATTTTCATTACAAATTGACATGTAATATTAATTGCTTATTAACCTTTTTAAAAATCTGTGCACCTGTTTTGATCTGTTAAACTGATGCTTACTAAATGAGTATTTTTCTTGTAATTGGCTTTTTCATTAGCTATTTTCCTTTGTCTTTGCCTTTTTAGTTTTTGAGTTTATGATCACCACTTCCTTAAGAGTGCATAAAGGTGTTCTTTCATGTGAATGATGACTTGGTTTTTTGTAAAATAAGTTATTTGAAAACCTAACACTTGGGGCTTTATAAGCATCAGTTTTCAGCACAGTGTTTTCATAGCACAAGTGTTTCTAGATTGGTAATAAATATTGGAAATGTAATCTTATCAGACATATAATAACTATTTTTGTTCATTTATTTGAGAACTTGGGCATCGTTTTAACATCTTAAAGATTCACTCAAGCATATTCAGTTGTCTTTTCTTCACATGGTAATAACTGTACAAACCTTTGACAGTCAGAATTTGATAAATTAATATACTCTTCCTTTTTTACCCAAACATTTCCTTCTTAATGATCCTTCTGGAGTAATTCATTATATAAAACTAAAGCTCTTCAGGAAAATGACATGTACAGTTTTAAAATTTCTAATTATACCCTTGTTTTGTCTTAGAAAGGTAATGAAGAGATGCTTAGAATAGGAGGCATGACTCTTGGGTTTATTGTTTTGAATTTATCACTAGCTCGCTAAACCAGAAATTCTTTATGTTGTTGCCACATCTGTACTTCAGCTTTCTCTTCTTAGAACAGAGAATAATTTCCTGTTCCCTCCTCACTTTAGAAAGTTTTTAGGCAATAAATTTGTATTTGAAATTGTTTAAGCTCTTTAGAAGAAAATCATAACTCACAACTTACTAGCTGTTATGATGCATGAATTCTGAATGACTGTGAATGTGGTCCTGTATGTTGGCATCTTTACAAGTATGTGTTAATATGTCTCTCTGCCTGTGTATTTGTGAAATTCGTCGTGTGTGTGCATAGCTTGGTTTTGACACTGCTTCATTTTTCTCCACCTCTCCAGTGTCCCTTCCCATCCAGAAGGTCTCAGCACACTGATGATAGTGCCTTGTTAGTGGTAAGAACCTTGCACAAAATGGAGTTTTACATTGCTGTGTCTCAAGATTGGAGAATAGCGATTGTACTTATCATTCTGAATTGATCTAAGTACCATAAAACATGATGAGCATCATTACTGAATGCTTTACAAGTAGCTAGGACTGTCTCCCTTCATTGTTTTCATGATTTACCGAGTATTCCAAATATTCTGCAGATGTGATTCAAATACCTTTGTTAGTGTTCTCAAAAGTAAAAACATCTGCATGAGATCCATATTGGCCTTGTATGTGTGTTGGAGGAGAGGGCATAATATATTAGTTTTTAAAATGTCATTTCTAATTGCAGATGTACGTTGTTAATCGTTAATTTGTTTTGTGAGTCACCTGTATGATGAATGGTTCCCTTATTACTTCCTGATGCTAATTGTATATATAGGGTGTATATTTGACACCTTATTTTATTATCGATTTTAAGCTACTGAAAATCCCAAACTTTTAAAAAAACACTTCCATCTCAAGATTATCCCTCTATACCCATTTTATGTTTTAAACTCAGGGAAACGTTAACTTGGAATGCTGTCTACTAATCTTTGTTAATATTAGTTTGCTTTTCTTTTTTAATTTTATTTGATTTTATTGAACACATGCAAATTTAGAAGATACCTTAAAACACATTGGTTTACTTTTATTGTCTGTTTCATCAGCTTAAAATGAATACAATACGAGGACTTTATTGGGAGTCTCATTTTTATCAGCTTTGCAAGAGAATTCTAACCATTTACACAATTAGTTTTCCCATCATGTTTTATGTTACTTTTTTCACTGTAGTATTGAAAATCAGCAGTTCAAAAGCCTGTTGTCTGTAGCAATTCCTGTCTCAGGAGCTGGTAACTGTTGTCTCTGTGCATACTATTGCATGAACCACTGTATCAGCATGAGATTCCTGTTACATAAACTTTCACTGTCAAAATCTCCGTGTTCTGCAGTCATCATTTCCTTTAAGATGGATAAAAGCACATTTTAACTGGGCAGTCTTATAAAGAAATAAGCTTCTGGAATTCTAGTTGGAAGTTATTGGCTTGAGAAGCAAATAATAAATTAATGTATAAAAATACTGAGAGCCTCTGATGATCCAGACACTGCACCAGCATTATTTCATTCATCCTCACAGCAGCCTAAAGAGCTAAGGGTAAACTTAACACCATTTTATAAATGATTACTGAGGCACAGAAAGTTTTGTCCAGATGTGACTTCTCCAAGATAACATGGTAATAAGTACAAGGCTGGTTCAGATCTAGATCCAGGTGACTTCAATGCTGTGAACGCTGTGCTCTGTTGCCTCCTGTACACTCTAGGGAACTGAAGATAAGATTTAATAACGCATATAGTAAGTGCTGAATGCCCAGATGTTTTTATCAAGGGAAAAATAGAATTTGGAAAATCAGCCACAAAATCCCCCCTTAGCGTGAATTTGAAATTTCAGCCATTTTCAAATACATACACTTGTATTTTACTTAATAGTATTCATGTCTGGCGTAAATTAGATGGCCTTTAAAAGCAAGAACCATGTCTCACATATTTTTCCATGCCAAATAGTGTCCAACATGTACACAGAGAGCCATTTTTAAAATCATACCTCTCCTCTGATCTTATCAAAACTACTCTTAAATGACTTTTAAGAGCTTCAGTATCATCTTCATATGGTAGAATAAAGTCCTTATACTTCTTAATTTGGTCTGCAAACCCTTTAGAATAAGGTGCAAACTTCTTAACATGGCCTGTAAGTTCCTATGCACTCTGTGTATTATTTGTCTCTCATCTCTGGGCTCATGCTATATCAGCATTTTTTTCTGCTCTGTGGATATGAGAAACCCATTTCCATCTCAGGATCTTTGCAAACGCTGCTCCCTCTGCATGGAATGTGTCTCATTCCCTGCGTATATCCCTTGGTTGATTCCTACTGATATATCTGGTATCAACTTAAATGTCACATGCTTAAAATGGCTTTTCTGCAACACCGCTTACCCCAAATCAGTTCTCTACTGTTATTTGTCTTCATAGTACTTTTAGGTGGAAATTTATTGTTTTTTATATCCCTCCCCCAACGATAGACTGTTAGATTATAAGCTTCATGGGCATGAGATATTCTTTGTTGTATTTACCTATGTATACTCAATGCCTATCATAATTCCTGGGATATATTAGTTATTAATTACTAATAAGTAATTCCTGAATAATTTGGAAGTTTTATATATTCTTTACATGTAATAATTGCTCATTTGTTGAGGTGATCAAGTAGTTAGGATTAGGTTTTTCACTGCAGTAGCCCAGGTTCAGTCCAGGGAACTGAGATCCTGCAAGTTGCATGGTGTGGCCAAAATAAAAAAACAAAATCACAACCAGAAAAAAAAGAAAAAGTAGTCAAAAAAAAAAAAATAGCTTCATGATGAGACGGTCTGATGATACAACAAGTAAACATTGAATTTGATTGAAAGACCTCAAAATATGGGATTTGATACAAGTATTAGAAATGTTTAATATCTGTTACACTAATATTCTCTTAGAGTTGCCCTTCAGGCTCTGTTGCTTTTGTATATGTTGCGTCTATATCTAGCCCATCTGTAGATACTAGCAAGTATCTGGACTCAGTTCACTTCCTCTTCTCTCCATTCCTTTTTTCCTTCTTTGCCAACTTAGTGCTAGATACTAGCAAAGATTTGGACTCATTTCATTTCCTCTTCTTTCCATTCCTTTTTTCCTCCTTTGTCAACATAGTGCCATTTAGCCTTTTTATACTTCAGATTGGGCTTTCCTGGTAGCTCAGATGGTAAGAAATCTGCCTGCAACGCGGGAGACCTGCGTCTGATCCCTGGCATTCAATTCCTGGGTTGGGAAGCTCCCCTGGAGGTGAACATGGCAACCCACTCCAGTATTCTTGCCCGGAGACTGCAACTAAGCACTCAGCACATACTTGAGATTGACAGTAATTCAAGTCCATTTGATTATAAGGAAGCCCAGGAAATCTAAACAAGTAAAAGCATATAAAATGTAAGACTGCTATCACAGTCTGTTCTTTCTTTCTTCACCTTTTTCTGCCTTAAGATAGATAATGTTACTGTGAGTATTACATGTTTATTTTTTTTGCACACATGAAAAAAACATTGCTAGCTATCAACTCATTAAAATTATAGTTGTATTTATTTTATTGACCATCTTACCTTTTTCTAAACACTACTTGTGTTCCTGTTCATTTATCCCATGATTCAGGTATTTGTGATCATAGTTTAATTGTTTTTAATTATTTAACTTGTAAAGACTTTAATATCTTTAAGCCTTTGGCATTTTTAACAGGTAAAATCCCACCCGAGCACCCTTTGTGAAAGTCTTGTCTTCTCTGATTTCCATTCCCCACCAGTAAAAAAAAAAAATTGTCATGTTTTGAACAGCTTTTATCTGTAAAATTCTGTATAATAGATTATAACAGTATCTCTAATATAGTTAACTAATTGTATGTATTCATAGATCGGTGAAAGGATAAAAGATTCAAACAAAAGGAAAATTGTATGTTTATAGGTCATTTGGACTTTCACAGAGGCAGAAATGAAATGCTGGTTCATCCTTAAGGTGTGATGTAAAACCCTTATATCCTGACATCTCACACCAGAGCCATTAAACTGAATTATAATAAATCCAATTTGGATTAATATTGAAAAAATATTGCCCTTATTCATGCCAGTTCTGGTCAGTTAAAATGAACTCTTTGACTGGATTTGTTTTCCTTGTCGTAGAAATAGCAAAGAACTCATTTGTTTCTAAGGCTGTTTTGCTAAAAAGAAAATAATTCTATTTTATTTCTATATTAAATCATGTCTTTCACTTCTTGATTAGTGTGGTATGGGGTATTGAAATAGTTGAATTAAAGGTGGAGAAACTTTGTTAAATTACAGGCCTTTTCTCCCAGATCTTCTGTTTCTGTCCTGTCAGTGTTATGTCTTAGTGAACCATTTGAAAGTTTGTCCTTGACCTTTCCTTTTCTGCTTTTACTGAGATCTGCCTGCCTGCCTGCCTGGCTGTCTGACATTTTGCTAACATAAATGCTGCCTTCTGTTTCTTCTCTTTTTTCGTTTGCAATTTAGTTGCTGTCAGGTGTGAATCAAGTGGGTTATGCTGCTACCCTACCTCATTCTTCTGCCTTCAGGCCTCTTCAGGTATCAATATATCTCTTTATTATAATTTACCAGAAAGTTTTGCAAGTTTTATTATGCCAGAAACATAGAGCCTTCATCAGTTCTTTATATTGAGATATTGCTTGAAATATTCTAATTTTATTATCAAAGAATTTTTTGATCATGAGTTTACTTTGTAACTTTGTTACTATTTTAATTTGATCATGAGTTTTTATTTGAACTCTATTGGCTAAGTGCATGCGAAATAACTTGAGTCCCAGTCTCCCAAACTGGGAGACTGTCTGCTGCCAAAACCATTGTATTATAGGGGTCAGTAAGCTATGGTCCCTAGGCCACCTGTTTCTGTTTTAGTGGCACAAAGCCACTCCCATGTGTCTATGGCTGCTTTTGTGCTTAAGTAGGAAGTTACAGTGGAGATCATATGGCCTGTAAGTCTAAATTAAAAATCTGTGGTATTTTATTTTTTGAAGGCTTCCCTCTAAGGTTGATAATTCCATACTTATTATCATATGGTACATAAATGATTATTAATCCTCATTGTCAACCAGGTCCTCTCCTTGTCTAACTTTTATCTGTCCTCCTGTGATTTACACCTCACCTGTTTCTTCTTTCTTTTCAGAGTGGAGATTTTCTAGTTATTTAGTAGTTGTTATGTAGGGAGAATCTTTATAATTGAAAATTATTATGATGCTTCCCTTGTCTTCTCTGTAAATTAAGCTTTGGCCCTTTTATGTACCTTTCCTAGCCTGTTTGTCCTTACGAACTTTCACAAGTTCTCTGCCCTTCCTTTCGACTCCATGGTCTCCTTCATTAGAGCCCACATGGTGCTGAGCATGAAATCAGGCTTATTCACATCTTAACGCTGAGTGTTGGGTTGGGGTTTTCCTTTTCAGTATTCATTTTACTCAATACCCAGTGTAATTCTCAAATGTTTTAATTACACTCCTAAATGATGATAATTTCTAAATATTGTATCTTCTGTTTTCCTGCTTAGTTTTTATTTGTGAAGATTTAAAATTTTCTAGCTTACCAGAATACTTTGAGAATCTTGAGTCATGTCCTTCCAGATGCTATCCCCAACTTACATCTGTAAACCTGATAAACCTTCTTTCTGTTTTTTATTGAAGCTACTCATACCTGGATGACTCCTGAAAAAACTTTCTAATTCTCTTCTATATTAACCTTCTGCTAGCCTTCCTCAACTATGTTCCTTATTTGAACAACACAGAAAATTATCTGAGGGACTGTTTTCAAAATTCTTTCAAGAAAGGTATATAAGAGAAAAGTTAATTTGTTACAGTCAGGGTAACAGCATGGTTTGAGCTAATTATCTTAGTGTACTAGATGCAAATCAGTTAGATTTACAGTTTCAATAAAAATATATTTTAAAAGTTCCCGTTTTATAAGTCCCCTCTAGTCTGGCTTTGTTTTTCATTACACCCAACTGTATATTATCTTTTGGTACTTCTGGAGGTGAGAACATTTGCTGCCATTCAGTGGAATGTGTTTCATTTCTTGCTTATCTAGTTCAGTTCAGTTCACTCGCGTCTGACTCTCTGAGACCCCCATGGACTGCAGCATGCCAAGGTTCCCTGTCCATCACTAACTCCTGGAATTTACTCAAACTCATGTCCATTGAGTCAGTGATGCCATCTAACCATCTCGTCCTCTGTCGTCCCCTTCTCCCGCTTTCAGTCTTTCCCAGCATCAAGGTCTTTTCAAATGAGTCACTCTTCGCATCAGGTGGCCAAAGTATTGGAGTTTCAGCTTCAACATCAGTCCTTCCACAGAATATTCAGGACTCATCTCCTTTAGGGTGGACTGGTTGGATTTCCTTGCAGTCCAAGGGACTCTCAAGAGTCTTCTCCAACACCACAGTTCAAAAGCATCAATTCTTTGGTGCTCAGCTTTCTTTATAGTCCAACTCTCACGTTCATACATGACTACTGGAAAAACCATAGCTTTGACTAGATGGACCTTTGTTGGCAAAGTAATGTCTCTGCTTTTTAATACACTGTTTTGGTTGGTCATAATTTTTCTTCCAAGGAGCAAGTGTGTTTTAATTTTATGACTGCAGTCACCATCTGCAGTGATTTTGGAGCCCCTAAAAATAAAGTCTGTCACTGTTTCCAGTGTTTCCCCCTCTATTTGCCATGAAGTGATGGGACCGGATGCCATGATCCTTATCTAATAGAGTTGTCTATTAATGTTATCATTTTATTCCTAAATGTGTTAAAAGTTTCTAATCTCACAGTAATAGGTCTTTAAAATTTTTTCCCCCTCTCTATCTGGAATAGTCTCTACTTCTTATGTTTTTCAGTTTGTACCACTTGTCCTTCAACAGGTCTTTGTTTAGCTAACTAGCTTACTGCTTCCTATCTCATATTCTTTGAAGATAAGGATAGTCTTTTGTTACCTTATAAAGATATCCAGCTTTTGCCTCACTTGCCTATTCATTCCCTTTACTAGCGCCTATTGCTCTTACTTTAAGGTTGTTATTTAAATTCCCGTTTCTTCTCAGCATCCTAAACTTAGTTTACTGGCAGCTTTACACTTGATGAACATGTTGTCTTTTTCACTAATGAAGATGTGATACAGTTCTTCACTCAAGAATGCAGCTTACTTTTTAAGTCTTAATTCTTGGCCTGAGAGTATCAAATCAAGGAATCATTACCTCAGAATTGTCTTTCAGATCAGTCCAGGAATTTTCTCAACAGCATGGCTTCTGTTTATTATTTATTATAGCAGTTAAAATTTCATCATTTATCTCACCTACCCAACTACAACTTGAGATAAAATATTTCTGAAAATACCAAAACCCAAAAGGGAGAAAAAAGCATGGGAGTGTATATATGTGTATGTGTGTATGTTAAAGTCATTCTGGTAAAAAATGTCTCAGTTATCATAAATTATTGAGTCTCAGTTATCAGAAATAATGATTAACTCATTAATCATTGACTATAACTAGATATCAAGGCCTGAAAAATAGTTACATCTAGCTTTTGTTGATTTTACTCCTCTGCCATGTCTTTAATATCTTTAACCCAGCTAACCAGTGCTTCTTTTTTAATTAGCTTAACTCCAGTCCCTTTTTTAGGTATACCTTATACCAGTTGAGCTACTTCTCTCTCCTTTATAGTTCCTTTGGTCAATAAATTAAAAACATCTTGGATTCAAATACTAGTCTCAAAATAGCTATCATCTTATACCATCTTATTTCCTAGCTGAAATGAAGAAACCTTCATTACTCTTTCTTAAAACATTATTTGAGTAGTAAAGGAGAAATACTTTTGAAAGTATCCCAGAAAAACACTATTATAAAATAAAATTTTATTCTCTCCTATACATTTCCCAATAAAATTTTCTGCCTTAGGATGATTTAATTTTTCACAGTCTTAGGAAAGACTGATTATGTAATAGGACTAGCTGTAGAGAATGTGTTACTTAAATCTTATATTTTCTAGAACCAAGTGAGAAATTTGGCATTCAAAAAAAATTCAAAATTAATTTATTATACCAAATTCTCATTTCTAGATTTCATTTTGAATAGAGTTGCGTGATTTTTTTTCTTTTATAGTCCCCAAGTTAACCACAAACACAGAAAGTACCTCTTCTTAAATAATAATTATTGATGTATTTATTTCTCCACAGAATGATGACAGATCTAATGCTGTATCAAATTCACCTACAACAGAAACAGGTAATAGACACAAAAGTACAATTAACCATATCCCGATTATAATTCTTTACCAGGATTTTCCTGATAAATTACTTTTTAAATGGCTGTGGCTTCCTTTTCTGAAAAATCAGGCACAAATATGGGAACTCTGCACAGTTTTCATTTTTTAATTCAAGTGGTTGTTCTGCTACTCAGCCTTTTGATCCAAAAAAATGAGCATTTGCTAGCAGGGCTGTAGGTTGACACAAGACTATATTTAATATATTAACATTCTCTGTCTTTAGTGATACCCCAAGAATAACATGACAGTTAAAAATATATACATGAACCTTCCCTGGTGGGCCAGTGGTTAAGAATCCACCTTTCAATGTAGAGAGGGTAGGTTTGATCCCCGATTGGAGAACTGAGATCCCACATGTCGTGGAGCAGCTAAGCCCAACACACCACAATTAGAGTTCGTGCACCACAGTGAAAGATTCAAACAAACAGAATTCCCTGGTGGCCTAGTGGTTAGGATTCCAGGCTTTCACTGCCATGGTCTGGGTTCGGTCCCTGGTTGGGGAACTAAGATTCCACAAGCCATGTGGCGTGGCCTGAAAAATAAAAATACAAACAAACAGCCCTCCTGTTTTCAGGGGTTACTTTTCTGTACCAGATTTTTCTATTTATAAACAAAATTATTTTATATCATTGCAACATTTAACATTTTTTAAATTTATCATGTATTGAACTTTTGTTATAATATTTAATTTTTTTCCTTTAATTTTATTTTGCTTTTCCATGCTGATTCAGTTCATCATTCCCCTGCATATTCTTTTCCTGCTGCTATCCAGAGAAACCAGCCCCAGCGCCCTGAAAGCTTCCTTTTCCGAGGAGCTGTCAGGACAGAAACAAATAAAGGTAGGTGGTAGTGACTAAAAGGGGGACAGGGGTGGAGGTGGTTATACAATGACATTAACTGTTAACATGCTTTTAAATTTCTATGCTGGGAGTTCCTTGGCAATCCAGTGGTTAGGACTCTGTCCTCTCACTGCCAGGGCCCGGGTTCAATAAACTAACATCCTGCAACCTGTGTGGTGTGACCAAACAAAAACAAAAAGCAATAATAGACACACTTCTACCCTATGGTGTCACTGAGACAAAGTTTTAAGCTCCGCATTTGTTTGTAATCTCACTGATATTGAAGAGAGTCGTAATCTTGCTTTAATATCTTTAATTAAGATCTTGCTTAATCTTAATTCATTTTTTCAGAAAGTTTCTTAGTATCACCTAAAAGCAGGTTATAGTGTTTGAACAAAAAAAATACTCTTCTAGGGCTTCAGGAAATGAATGTCTCTTCTCCCTGTAATGTCCTCTTAGATTTTTCCATTGGTAAAAGCTGTTTTCTGTATCGTTAAAGAAATGAATCAGTAATTTGAAAACAGATCTACTTAGTCTCATGGTTTTTAGTTAATGTGGCAAATCTCTGCTAATCCCCAAAGGAGTTACCTAGACATGGAAACAGACATTTCACTCCCAAAATTACTTTTCATGTAACTGATAGATAGAGTGAGATTTAAACTCAAACCAGAGATGCACTGCTGATGGGACTGTAAATTAGCATGGAAAACTGTTTACATTATCTGCTAATGCTGAATACTTGTTGAGTTGGTCAGGTAGTTCACTGGTTTTAGGTAAAAATAAAAGGAATTTTTCATTTTCATGAAGAACTTTATTGAACAAACTTATGGCCAACCCAGTGTAGCCTATGAGTAGCAACTTTGCTTTCTGAAACATGTAACGTCTATACCAAAAGATATGTACAAAACTATTCATAGCAACGTTATTCATAATAGCCCCAAACTGAATGTCCATCAGCAATAGAATGGATAAGTAATTATGGTATATTTGTATAATAGGATACCAAATAGGCAATGAAAATGAACAAGTTAATACATACAACAACATGAATAAATCTTATAATGTTGATCAAAAGAAGCCAAACCCAAAAGCATACACACATATAATACAGTTTTATTTATAGAAAGATCAAAAATGGACAAAACTAATCTGTGGTATTAGAAGCCAGGAAGTATACACAGTTAGAACCCATGGTATTAGAAATAACTCTTGGGTACCAGTGGGCAGAGGACAGGAGAGGGTCTCCTGGGTGTTGGTAATTTTCCATTTATTGACTTTCTTGTGTCTACTTTGTGATGATAATTTGTTGAGAGCTCTTTGCTTACAATTTGTGTGATTTTGGGGGGTGTGATATTCAATAACGTTTTTAAATGGATGTGAGCAAACAGAACATAGTTGAGCCCAATGGGTAATGGACACTTGGTAGTTTTTCATACTGTTCTCCCTGTTATTGTGCATATTTTTAAATTTCCATTATAAAAACCTTTTTAAAAAAGGCAGTACAGAAGTAGAAAGTGCTGTACTTTCAAGGAAACTGATCAGGTAGATCTGAGTATTTTTGCAACACTAGCAGTCGCTTTTCTGTCTCACATATCAATATTTTTTAGGTCATGCTTCACCCCTCCTTTCATCTTCTGTACCTACCACTGATTTGAAAGATCCGGTAACAAGACAGAATTCAAGACAGAGAGAAGAAGAGCTAGAATTAATAGATCAACTACGGAAAGTATATACATTGCCTTTGAGTTATACTTTTTTAAGTGATGTTGCTATAACCCTGGCATCACTTGTTCATTTGACTTACAGATTTTTAATAGAATCAACAACTGTCCATTTTGTGCTGTGATGCCCATTGTGGGATGAATTTTTTCAGCTGTTTACTAGGAAAATGAGATGGGTTACTCTATAAAGCTCAACCCCTGGCCTTACTTATTTAAAATTTTTTTCTGCTTCAATGTAAAGAAATCTTGTTAGAGTTAATAAAAATTAACATATATGTGCATACATACCACACATCATATGTAGTGTTTATTTTAAAATTGCATCTAGTGTTTTGTTTTTCAATCAGAAAATTGTAAATGAATTCTGTTTTGGAACTTGGCAGCACTGTCACCTGGCTGCCATACGTAGGTACATATATTGACCATACACGTAATGTATATGTGTAAGTGTGTGTGAATATATATTGGAGCTCCTTAAATTATTGACTTAGGATAGAAAGATAAAATAAGAGATTGTGGTACTTAAGTTATTTGCTTTTTATCTTGATTTTTAGCATATTGAGTACCGGTTGAAGGTATCTCTGCCTTGTGATCTTGGAGCAGCTCTAACCGATGGTGTCGTTCTTTGCCATTTAGCCAATCATGTGCGGCCTCGATCTGTCCCAAGCATTCACGTTCCCTCACCAGCTGTAGTAAGTTTAATTCTTAAAAAAAGTTGGCTTTTCACCAGACATTTGTTAAGAGGCAGGCATTATGCGAGGATACAAATATGAATAGAGTCTAGCCCCCGCCTTTTGGGTCTTTTATCTACTAGAGAAAAAAACAGGCCTGTAAACTAACTTACAGCTGTGTGCTAAGTGTTATAAAAGAGTTATGTCAGAAGTGTGCTATGGGAATACGATAAAGGGACCACTTCAGCACTGCCTGGAAAGTTCAGGAAAGCCTTGCCAGCGGAGGAGGAGGTAAAATTTGAACTAATTCTTCAAGTATGAGTAGAAATTTGCCAGCATTACAGAGAGGGAGAACATCATCCTGGACATGGTATTCCTAGATTAAAAAGCTAAGGAAGATCATGGTATATTAAAGGAATTCTTAAGTTGTTTAAAGTAGATTGTTTTTTACAAGGTTGTGAGTGTAAATGGCAAAGGATATAGCTAGCGAGGTAAGCCACGGGCCATGTGGCAAGGGCCTCATGTCCCATGTCAGGGAGATAAAAGTTTGTATTAGTGTAGATAACCAGGAAACAGAAGGAATTTGAGAGGAATAATGTGATTATAACTGCAGTTTAGAATGATGAATATTTCAGGGTTAGAAGTGGTTCAGGGCCCCACCTCAGGTGCAGAATGTGCATTCTAGATAAGCAGCAGGTTTTCTTGAGACTGCTGGTCAGATATGAACCTCAGTATCAGGATGGCAACCCACAAGAGAAAGAGCAAGTTTTGAATTGACACAACTTCCTTTTTTTTTTTTCTTTTTTATTAAGAAACGCTTCAAACCTTCAGAAAAACTGAAAGAATTAACATAAGGAAAACTCTTGAGCCTCCACCTCGAGCCAACAATCATTGCATCTTGCTGTCTTGCTTTGTCTGTATTTGTGTGTGTGTTTTAATTGCACCACTTAAAAGTTGCAGATCTTATAACACCTTAGCCCTAAATATTTCTGAGAATGTCCTAGGCCCCTTTGCTCTTACTCACAGCTTGAAGCTAGGGATCGTAGGATGCGGGCACTGAACCCTGTTGGTGGGAGTGTGATGTGATTCATTCACAGAGCTCCCTGTGGGATCAGCCTGAAACTGAGAAGAGACAGCTATGAGCCCTCAGCGGCCAGCAGGGAGTAGGGGTCAGAAAGGAGGATAGACGCACAGGCTGAGTAGATGCACTGGATGAGGCACCAGCAGCGTCCACAGGTTACATTTGCATATCCCCAGTTGTTCCAAGAATATCTTTTTTCATGGCTGTTCTGCCTCTTCTCCCCTCACCAATATACAGACACACAGCAGGATATAATCAAGGTTTCCACATTGCATTGATTATTATTTGATGTTGTGACATCTCTTTTGATGAGTCTGAATGGATACTGTGCATTTTTAACATGCTTAGCAGTATCTAAGCTTTTCAGAATCTCATTTTCTGGTCATTTGTTGTTATTTAGCACATGCTTCCTGATACAAATCCTTTACTGTTACCGCAGTTGTATGCAGGCCTCTGGATTGCCACTCTGGACGTTCATCTTGCTGCCTCTCTCTCCAGATGCAAATCATTTAATCCTCCCAAGTACCTTTTAGTCTAACTATAAAAGCTGCTTTGTTACCAGGGTCCCAGGAGACTGATATGGCCCTTTTCCCGTCTAGCACATGCATTTGCTTCTAAAGAAAATAGGTGGCCAATTTTTAGTGACCTCAGAAAACAGGCTTTCAGCTTTGTCTAGAAAAAACAGACAGAAGTAGCAGTACTGCCAAGTCAACTATGCTTCCAAGACTTGAAAGACTTGGTTGGGTCCTGAGGTGGTGATTAAGAGAATAGGAATTGGCATGCTGTTTGGCAGTACCAGAAAGGGAAGGGCTTTGCATACTTTGCATTCTTCCTAGTTTCTGTCAACTGAATTAAGAAACATAATTTTTTTTAATAATAAAAAAGAAATCTGTCATTCTTCATATTCCAGACAAATACTTAGAAAGTAGCAAGGAGCTCATGTGGAAAGTGAAATTTGAGAGTACAGGTGACTGAGGATCTTTATCATGATCACTCATAGTGCCTTTCATTTAAGAACATAAAATACATATAGGAAAAATAAAACTATATTATAAATGTTAAACCACTTAGAGAAATTAAACTCATGGACCTTGTTTATCAAAGAAATGGGGATATAACATTAAATTTTGTTGTTGTTCAGTCCCTAAGTCATGTCCGACTCTTTGCGACCTAATGGACTGCAGCACACCAAGCTTCCCAGTCCTTCACCATCTGCCGGAGCTTGTTCAAACTCATATCCCTTGAATCAGTGATGCCACCAACCATCTTGTCCTCTGTCTTCCCCTTCTCCTGCCTTCAATCAGTGTCTTTTCTAATGAGTCGGCTCTTCACATCAGGTAGCCAAAGTATTGGAGCTTCAGCTTTAGCATCCGTCCTTCCAGTGAATATTCAGGATTGATTTCCTTTAGGATTGACTGGTTTGATCTCTTTGCAGTCCAAAGGACTTGCAAAAGTCTTCTCTAACACAGTTCAAAAGCATCCGTTCTTTGGCACTCAGCCTTTTTTATGGTCCATTTCTCACATCATACATGACTACTGGTAAAACCATAGCTTTGACTAGACGGACCTTTGTAGGCAAAGTAATGCCTCTGCTTTGTAATATGCTGTCCAGGTTGGTCATAGCTTTTCTTCCAAAGAGCAAGCATCTTTTAATTTCATGGTTGCAATCACCATCTGCAGTGATTTTGGAGCCCCCAAAAATAAAGTGTGTCACTGTTTCCACTGTTCCCCTATTTATTTGCCATGATCTTACTTTTCTGAAACTTGAGTTTTAAGCCAGCTTTTTCACTGTCCTCTTTCACCTTCATCAAGAGGCTCTTTAGTTCCTCTTCGCTTTATGCCATAAGGGTGGTGTCATCTGCATTATCTGAGGTTATTGATTTTTTTTCCTGGCAATCTTTTTTTTTTCTTCTAAGTTTTTTTTTTTACATTATTGTGTTGGTTTTGCCATACATTGACATGAATCTGCCATGGGTATACATATGTTCCCCTTCCAGAACCCCCCTCCCACCTCCCTCCCGATTCCCTCTCTCTGGATCATCCCGGTGCACCAGCCTTGAGCATCAAACCTGGGCTGGCGATTGATTTCACATATGATAATTAACATGTTTCAATGCCGTTCTCCCATATCATCCCACCCTTGCCTTCTCCCATAGTTTTCCTGGCAATCTTGATTCCAGCTTGTTCTTCATCCTGGCATTTCACATTATGTAGTCTGCATGTAAGTTAAATAAACAGGGTGACAATGTACAGCCTTGATTTACTCCTTTCTCAATTTTGAACCAGTCCGTTGTTCCATGTCCGGTTCTAACTGTTGCTTCTTGACCTGCATACAGGTTTCGCAGGAGGCAAGTAAGGTGGTCTGGTATTTCCATCTCTTGAAGAATTTTCCAGTTTGTTGTGATCCACACTGTCACAGGCTTCAGTGTAGTCAATGAAGCAGAAGTAGATGTTTTTCCAGAATTCTTTTGCTTTTTCTATGATCCAGCAGACGTTGGCAAATTGATCTCTGGTTCCTCTTCCTTTTCTAAATCCTGCTCTACATCTGGAAGTTCTTGTTTCATGTACTGTTGAAGCCTGGCTTGGAGAATTTTGAGCATTACTTTACAAGCGTGCGAGATGAGTGCAATTGTGTGGTAGTTTGAACATTCTTTGGCATTGCCCTTCTTTGGGATTGGAATGAAAACTGACCTTTTCCAGTCCTGTGGTCATTGCTGAGTTTTCCAAATTTGGTGGCATGAGTGCAGCACTTTAATAGCATCATCTTTTAGGATTTGAAATAGCTCAACTGGAATTCCATCACCTCCACTAGCTTTGTTCATAGTGATGCTTCCTAAGGCCCACTTGGCTTCACACTCCAGAATGTCTGGCTCTAGGTGAGATGTTGGCTTCCTTGCCTGATGCTTAAACCAGCGGATGAATTTGAACAGCTGAGTTTGTTAACCACTTTGGGAAATGGGATTCATATTTCTTTCTTACAAGATAACCCACTTGGCAAAAAAAAATTATGACAACTTTAGGTCATGCTGTGCAGCTATGTTCTAGTCATCAGTGATATTTTCAGAAAAACAAGTTTAGTAGTGATTTTCCTATGGGAAATTTTCACCTTTTGGAAAATGGTTCTTTAATCCAGTCTTTTAAAATTCAAATGTTTAAATTTAAATATAATCATTGAATAGTGACATGATACATCTGTAGTGTATTTATGAGCAAAGGCTATTGATTTTATTATTATTATTTTCTTTAAAAAGACTGGAAGAAAATGAACCAAAGTGCTAACTGTGATTATACTTGATTGACTGAGCTGTAGGTAATTAATTTTGCTCTTCCTCCAGATTTTCTTTGGTGTATATTTTAAAGCAGAAAAAAATTAGACAGCCATCCTCCTAAAATTTCTCTGTTTAGCACTTGCTTTGTAAAAATCAATGCCCAGTGTCTATAAAGTAGGGAGTGGCATACTGTGGGCCATAGGCCAGTACCTATTTTTGTAACTAAAGTTTTATTAGAACACAGTCACTCATTTGTTTATATATTGCCTATAGTTGCTTTCAATCTCTTAGCAGATTTGAATGGTTGCAACAGATCATATGGCCCTGAGGCCTAACATGTTTATTATTTGATCTTTAAGAAAATGTTTGCTAACCCTCTAGTCTAGAACATTGAATTTATGAAGCCATTGGCAGGAGTGTTTTTAGTTAGCAAATTTTTTAAAACTTTGCTAATAATACTATGTTTTCTTTCTTTTGCAGCCTAAATTAACAATGGCAAAATGTAGACGAAATGTGGAGAATTTCCTAGAAGCTTGCAGAAAAATCGGTGTACCTCAGGTAATAAATTTTATTTCTTATTTTGCTAAATAAATTTGGGTATTACATTCCTAAAACCTTTCAGAAATGCAAGTATTTAATATCTTATAGAATAGTTCTGTGCTAAGTTGACAATTACCAACATAATTGTATTACTAGAGTCAGTCATTATGCTTTTGATCAGTTTTCCACAATTATTTCCAAGAACCAAGCAAAAAAATAATATACATATCAATTTCAATGTTATAGTAAGTAGTTAGCGCCAAGTAATCAAAAATAGTTATTTTGAAATTTTCTAAGTATCCCCACTTGCTCATTAACTTGTAGACAACTTCATACACAGTAGGGGCTATGCTTCAGAATATGTGCTTCTTAGACTAAGAATGCTTCCGTTGGCTTTAGTTTCTTAACACTTGTTTTACTACTTTTTTAAAATGTTTATCTTGAAATAACTTTAGACTTTTGAGAGAAGTTGCAAAAATGGCACAGAGAGATGACTTACATACAGTTCACCTGTATATTCAACTATATACAGGTTCCTGGACTGTTAAGCATAAACATAGTATGTCATCCAAAGTAATAAACACCTAGACAGCGTTGTTGACTAAGTTACAGATTTTACCAGTTTTTCCCACTAAGGCTCTTTGGAATTGAATATACAGGAGGCCATTTTTAGGCACTGGTCCTGCTCTTGAGGGATTTTTTTGCCTCTGGATTCCTCAGTTATAGCTTTATTGTCCTTTAATGATACAAATAGTTAAACTTTTACCCTTTAAAAAACAATTAAGTCTGGTATTCTTAAAAAATATTATATATAATGACATGATACATGGATAAATTTAAAGAAATAAAAACTGGTGCCACTTGATACTTTTTTTCATTAACCACAACCGTTACAGTTCTTGTCACCATATTTTGTCCAGTATTCAAAGAGAAAAACATGATTCTTTTCTATCACCTTCTTAATTAGCTGTCAGAAATCCAGTATTGGCCTCGACTCAACAACTTCACTGTTCCTCTTGAAGCCAAGCTCTTATCCCAAGGGCTTTCACTGACAGTTTTACCTATAATGAGAAGGCTGTAGCATCACTTGTCCAATGGGCACCTTTCCTTTTCAGCTTTTTTACAAAAGGGAAGTGAGCTCAGCTGCACAGAGCAGCTGCATTAGGCAGCGTGAACTCGCATGAGTATTTTTTCTCCTTTTATTAAGTAGATTTTGAATCTACTACTTACTTTTCACTTTTTTATTTTGTATTTTATTAAGCTGAGTTATAAATTAACTGAGATGCACATTTAGTGATAGTTAGCAAGGATCTTTTATGTTCTTGTGAACAAATTGAAAGCAAATTTATCATCTGCATATTGTACTAATTTCTAAAGGCTTATCATCTCTTTTAGAACAAGCCATATTTAAACATATTGAGAGCATTAATAAGATTTCTAGAGAAATAGGCTACATTTCTCCATACTAACAGGCAGGTTCTAATATTCCCTTGTACAGTTTAACCCTCGGGGTTTCCCTTATGCTTACTTAATTTGTTCCTACCTGACCATCACAGGCATGCCCAGTAGCTTCCCCAGGTTCTGAGCACAGTGTCTTTGAACAAGAGAATGTGGCACGGGTTGGTGCAGGGAATGGAAACCAGAGGGAAGATAGGAGTGAGAGGCAGTGCACACCTAGAGAGCAGGGTGCTGAAAACGGCCCCACACAGCGAGGTGTACTGGCACACTTGGCCTGTGTCACTGTTAAAGGACTTCTTACCGCCAGAGTACGTGCACTCTGGACTTCACAGAACCATCATCCGTCTCAGATTTGAAGTCCATACACTGAACTGCTTTCTGAATGTTAACTGCCATCAGTCAACAAAATCAAAAACAGTGTGCCTTTTATATTTTAAATTGTCTGATAATCACTTTACAGTGTAACAGTGTGCCCTTTAAAGCATGCATTTTAATCTGCTATTTGCCAAGCAGGCAGGAGACAGAAAAAAATGCAATTTAAAGGACTGGGTGTTTTTCCAGGGTGGTTTTAGACTGGAGTTCTTGACACATCCTCCCTCCCATCCATCTCCTCCACCAGAAAGAGGAAGTGGACATTCCACACAGGCCACCTCGTCCTTCTCCACTTCTGCCTTTCACCCAAGCCTCACCACTACCATCACTACCACTTTTAGATACGTTCTTGTTCTGCTGCTACTTCTGCTAAAACACTTAATTGTTTGCCTAAAACAAAATGAAGAAAATTAATAAATACAAACACATAGCTTTAAATTCACATTCTCAGGTCCCTCTGCCAAGGGAAGAAGAAACCTATACCTCTTCTTCTCATTGTTCTCCCCTACTTCTGGGCATTATAACCTTTACCTAAACACAACCACCTGCTGTGTTTGACTCGTAAATAAAATCAGCAATGTAATAATGATCATTTGAAAATAGATAACGTAAAGTATTGAAAAAATTGTCAGATGCTCTGTCCAGAAAACATGTGTAAAGATGAATGATTTCCTTTCTCAGTATAACTTTTTATATGTGCACAAGTTAAATTATGAAACACTGAAGAATACCAGTGACTGTTGAGAACCTCCGATAAGGCTAGGGATATGGATATTCTCGTTTATCATATGATGCATTCAAATAACTATAATGGGTGGTAAAAACTATAATGGGTGGTAAAAACTTCTGAGTCCATTATATCATGTTCTAGAGTTATTATATGTTATGTGTGAAAGAATATTTTACTGTTATCAAGTCCAGTAATGCTTTTAATTGCTTAATCTGTAAACTGAAGGGTTTGGATGATCTCTAAAGCCCCTTACAACTCTAGATTAGTAATTAGTAAACTGCACTTGATTTGATTTTTAGAGAAACACCAAGTCATTTAATACAACTGACTTCCAGGTAATAAATTTCCCTTGATTATCATACTTTCTTCATTCTTTGAACCTTCATGACTCACCTGGCTTTCTCTGAAAACTTCCCCCTCTTCTGTCCACCCCAAGGTTTTGTCCTTGCTTTCTGACCTATTCTTTTTTTGTTAATGGGGAAGAAGGAGCCAAGAAAGAGGTTGCCTCACCCACTCACCACCCTCAGGCCTCATATAACCCCAAGTCAGCATACACCTCTGTTTCTTTTATCCTGAATGTTCATACTAGGCACCAACAATTTTATTCTGCTATTTAGTAGTAAAATCAAGCTCAGCACATAGAGGATTCTTTGTGGTTTTGTTTTTCAGCATTTTATTTTGATTCATCATAATAAAAAATATTTCTTTGAATATGATTGAGATGATCATATTGAATTCTATTAAATCTGTATTTCTGATCCACTGACTTTGTTTTTCTGTTTTCCTTTCCTGCTCACACTTTGGACAGGACAATCTTTGTTCCCCTTCTGACATCCTTCAGCTAAACCTCAGCGTAAAAAGAACTGTTGAAACACTGCTTTCTCTTGGGGCACATTCAGAAGAATCCAGTTTTGTCTCTCTATCTATCCAGCTTTTGGGTTTTGTGGCATTTTATTGTACTTTAATGGTAACTCTCTGTATGCTTTATTACTGGATCTCCCCCCTCTAGCCTAAAGAGTGCATTCCAGTGATTTTTCCACCTCATTCCTATGCTTGGTAAAGAAGGTTTGTTTCTCATTCAAAAGTATTTACATATGTGCTTTTTTTCCTGGCCATCAAAGAGCTAATCAATAAAGTAGATAAATCCTGTCCTCTTGTGCCCAGACGAGCAGTTCATGACGTTAGGAAGCATTTTTGATGCTAACAAAGAGTAAAGATATCAGCATTTTTTCTTCTGCTCATTCATCCAGTCTCCTGGCCTAAGAAGCCTTGTTTCTCTCATCATGAATGCTGCGCAGGTTTTGCTAATACAATCCTGAACCCATTGTTAAAATACGACCCATAAGTTTGTTTCCAAATAGTATAGTCAAATTTCCATCTGGCCGTTTTTGCACACCTCAGCACAACTTAAGTACTGAAACTGTGAGAAATATTAAAATTATGACTTGCTGAACTTTTCAACAGCTGTTCATAAGGAAACAGTGGTACTCTTTCTGTTCTGAGCGGGCACCTGGTCACTTAGATCTCCATATTGAACTGTGACCTGAAATCCTGAAATCTCTTTTTATTAGTAGGCATAGGCCCACCTAATAAGCATTTGCTCTCTGGACATCTGGAAAGCACTGGCCATTTAATCTTAATAATTTTAATTTGATTGGGATGATCAGTCCAAAGATAATGTTGGTTCCCTAGATTGCTATTATGAGCCCATTGTGTACACTGAAAACAGTACACAAGCTAGTTATCTGGGGCTGCCCTTTCAGGGGTTGGCACCTGTCAGCACATTTATTATGTTTATTAAACTTCATTTCTGGAATCCTACTTAGAATTTAAAATTGGAATTTATGTATTTTCCAATATATGTGAACCATGTTAATAGGTGAACTTGTATTTGATAGGCTGTTGAGGAGATTATATCTGAATACTAGCAGGTAAAGTATTAGGCAGCAATCTCTGTTTTGTACCCAAGGAAATGAATATTGTCTTTTGGAATGTTTAGCCTCTAGCCTTAATGCTTAAAACTACTATATATTGCATTCAGATTCTGGTTCTCATAAACAGTGTTTCTGAACATTCAGGAATCTCCTGAGCTCTGTTAACAAAATTGGACAACTGAACTCAGGTATGAAGGGAGATTGTGAGGAACATAATAACATCATGCAGAAGTCAGTCTGAGGATCTGTTTGCTTTGGTTTCCTTCATATTAAATGGGGAAAGTGTTTAATACATTAAAAAACTGTTTACTTTCAATGCTGAAACATTGAACACTGTGTTGAAAAGTTCAGTTTTATACTGTAGTAGTGCCTTTCAGGGTTTGGAGGAGATGTTGTTTTTTAAGGTGTCTCTGAGTCAGAGATCAGTTTTGTCAAGTTTTGTCCCTTTAAAAAACCACTGATAATAATGGTGTGGTCTATTGTTTGGGGGGAGTAATGGTGCATAAGCCAGCTAGAAGGCAAATGTCCATCTGGAAAGCATAAGCCACTGAGGGAATGTCTAAACCACGGACTTACAGGTCACAGGGCACTCCTGAAAAGGGAGATCAAGAAATCTGCCTCAGAGGAAATACGTGTCTCCCCGAAAAGCAGAACACCTTGCAGGTTCATTTTAAGTATAGTTAATCTGTACTTGGAATTGTACTCAAAAGATTTAGACAACATTGCTAGTTTTATAAGATCAAAAGATTCCATTTATCTTGTTTTATCAAGGTAAGAAATGAAAATAAAGCAAGAATACCAATAACTGCTCAAAATACATGCTTGTTATATTTTGTATTGCAGCTGGTTTTGTAAAACTTCCTGTATTAAAGTGCCAGTGAAAAGCTGAGAAAAATCTTCTTTAATAAATATGTATAGTCACTTCTTCAGTAGAGCGAGAATTCCACTTTCATTCCTTTGAGAGTAATCATTCTTTTATCTAATCAATGATAGATGTTATTATGATATGCCTTTTTTATCTTACATGAAAGGATTAACCAAACACATTAATAAGGTAAATATGAAAGAAGCAATTTAACTTCCTTCAGCAAATATGTAAACACTTTTCAGATATATGTTAATTAAGATGTTCTTGACTAAACTCACATCATTGTTCTCCAGCATAATTTAATCCATTAAATACAAGAATATGAAACACTTTTTCAGATGTGATTACTGTATTTAAATTCTATAATTCAGATTTTTCAGTAATTCAAACTGGGCCTTCCATAAGTTACCCAGTGTGGTGGGAGTGGGGGAGGGATTTTCTCAAATACATTTAAATCTCAAGAATATACTTTAGTTTCTTCCTGTGATGCCTGTCTGGTTATAATGTAGATAGTGGCCATTCCTGTCTCATGCAGTCTGAGTTATGCCATGAAACTATCTTGCATTCCTGTGGTTTGTAATTTCCAAAGCACTTTCTCCTACAATGTTGTATCTTTAGGCTTAAGCCTTCTGGTAACTTGGAACTATTTTTCTATTTTCACCTGTCTCATTTTACTGATCTGATCTGCCTTGCTTTTTTTATTCATCAGGAATGAAGGATGTTGCTTTTACTCCATCATAGTATGTTTATCCTCTGTTGTATGTATAAAGTGTACGTGACTTGTTTATTTTCCGATATTCAAAATAATCTGTATGTACCTTTAGTTGTATTAATAATAATAAAAAAAAAACTGACAGTGATTGTCAGGTACCGTTTCTGTATAACTCATATGAACAGAGGTCAGATTCCCAGCTACTAACTTTTCATATCTCAATTCATTATTATGAGGGAGAGAAGAGACGCTTATTTTTCTTTTCACTTCTGTGACGTTCATCCTCTTTTCTCTTTTGTTTTTATGTCACGTTGTCCCATTTCAGGAGCAATTATGTTTGCCTCTCCACATTTTAGAAGAGAAAGGTTTGGGCCAGGTTGCCGTGACAGTCCAGGCTCTCCTGGAACTCGCCCCACCCAAGCAGCAGCCGCAGCAGCAGCAGTTCTCTGCTGTGTGAGGACGCCAAGCACCTGGGGCTTTGGCCTGGCCAGAATGGAACCGGACAGCGTGACTGCTGCTGCCCGCCGTCTGCTTAACAAAGCGCTAACGTGTTCTTAAAAGGGACTGTTTTCCATGATTCCTGACAGGAATATTTTGCTTCATTTCTCCATTTTAGGGGAGGTTATATCCACTTGCATTGAATTGTTTATGAAGACAGGGTTGGTTTCACAAATGAAATTTCATTACTGAGAACCCAACACTGACGTGCAGCCTGGCTGTGCTTTTCTAGACAGTGGGCTCTCTTATATACTGAAGACTGACTTCTCAGAAGGGTATTTGGCTCTCTGGAAGGCACAGACATGCTGTTATTTTTACCTGTTTCCAAGCCCTCTGGAATCCACAGGTTTCTAAACATGGTTGTTCAATAGAATCTCCTGGAGAATTTGTTAATACAAATTCCCACTCAGTGGGTCTACAGTGAGCCTGGGTATCTGCATTTCAACAACCATTCCAGGTCTTCCATGTAGTGAAGCCCATTGTTTCAAGCTAGATATTTGTATAATTTGGAGGAGTGATGACTCCACTGTGTTTCTCTGCCACATTTAAGATCAAAAGCTGTATTATACTTGGACTGTTCTGTCCAAAAATAATGTAAACACTCTAGATTTTGCATAGTGAACCAGTGAAACAAATACTGTGTATTTAAGGCCAGTGTCCTAGGTCTCCCCCCAGCTCCAGTCCACCACTGCTTAGAGGATGGGTCCATGTATCATCCCACTGTTACTCTAATCAAGCACTCTATACACAGGTTTCAGATCTTCAGGCTGGTAGCGCGTGGCACTCTGCATCCTGTGTATTGACTTCTCTGAGCACACCCCTTCTCCCGTCCCCCCAAGCTGCTCACGGGATACCTGGATCTGCAAACATCTTCCAGTCACACACAGCAGATTCACTTCCAGCTCCCCAACTAATGGATGATTATGAAAATAAAGGAAAAGCCAAATTTCTTACATTTCTTTCAACTAACGGCCAGTTTCCATAGCTGAATTAAAGCACTTGGAGCATTTTGAAACAGCTACTGTCTTTTCATCTAGCTCCCCCACCAGTGCCTTATTTACTAACCTGTGGGTGCAGTAAAAGGACCCAAGGCTCAGACAACACAAAACCTTTATTCAAATCTAAGCCACCTGGGTCTTCCCCCCCTCCCCCATATTTTGAGCCCCTTTTAGTTGTCAGTGATATCTTCGGGTATTCACTGCCTTTGTAAACCAAGTAAATAGAGTAAGTGAAGATACTAGTTATATAGGTTTTTTCCTGTTGTTAATTCTGTTTCCTGTTGTACTGGAGTTTCTCTCCCAGTGCATGCATTTAAGCATAATGTCCTCTCTTTTTTACCATGTAGCAGCATCTAAAAGTAACTTTGGATAAAATCATGTTGAATATCTGGTCAAAGTAATGCTTTCTCCTTGTCATCATCAAAGCAAAACATCTTGCTCAAAGCCCAGTCCTTAAGGGTCTTTACAAAAGTAAATTGTATTTTAAATGCTTAGAGCCAGACCCTATATTTACAGTTCCAAACAGACCCACCAATCATACAGCTTGTTTAGAATTTAACTATAAGTATTTTTACTTCTATTCAATGTTAAACCTCAGTATAATCTCCAGATTATAGAGAATAATTTGATAAGAAACTCAGCAAAGGACACTGTCACATATTATGCAAGGAATAATCCCAATCAACATACACAATGCAACATTTGTGACTAATTTTCCCAAGGGAATAATTAGAATTTTTAATTTATTTAAAATTTTATACTTAGCATGAAACCTTATTCATATATATTATCAAACTAATTGAAATTTATGTTTGAATTGTTAGAAAATATTTGTGTACAGTTTTGGTTAATAATGAAACAAAAATATAAAATATATTAAATGTCTCTTCTATGTCAAGATGCAAAACAAGTCTTGTTGGAAAATTGTTATAATCAGTATTTTGTATGTACCTTATTTTTTTTTAAGCTGGAAAGAAAATTTAACATTTAGCCTTGCTAGACTCTAACATAAGGCAAAGATGACTTTGTAACACATCCACCTGACCATTTATGAGCTTCCTACTGAAGCAGTGAGCGTTCCAGCACTGAAGAGTGAATGAAGAAAAGGCTGAGTGCCCACCCACCAGGGCCCCTGTCAACCGTGGAGATTTTAAGCCAGCAGGTTTCTGGGCTTTCAAACTCATACTTGCTTAGCACTCCAAACAGTTTTCTCTGGAAACAACTCATGGGAGGAGGGGCCTCTGTATTTGACTAGAATAGTGGAATACACTTAGTAGCTGTAGGTCACGTTCCTTTATGAAGAAGTGAAGTTGCTCAGTCGTGTCCAACTCTTTGCAACCCCACGGACTGTAGGCTACTGGGCTCCTCCGTCCATGGGATTTTCCAGGCAAGAGTACTGGAGTGGGGTGCCATTTCTTTCTCCAGGGGATCTTCCCGACACAGGGATCGAACCCAGGTCTCCCGCATTATAGGTAGACGCTTTACCATCTGAGCCCCAAGGGAACCTGTGGCTTCCCTTCACTTTCCTTTATAGCTTTTGAAAATATGGGAGAAGGGCATTGAAGCATGTTAATTGTCATGTGTCTAATCAATCGCCAGCCCAGGATTGATGCTCGGGACTGGTGCAGCGAGATTTTCCGGGGGGGAGGGAGGAGGGAGGGGGGACCCGGAGGGGAAGCATATGTAAACCCATGGTGATATCATGACAATGTATGGCAAAAACAATAATAAAAAAAAAATAAAATAAAATAAAAAAAGAAAATATAGCTTCACAGCTCATCAAGGAGTCTGATTTCTCTACTTGGTAACAGTCCAGCAATGACTAATGATATATGACTATGCTGATGAGTATGATGAATTTTTTAAAACTAAGCGCTTAAATGGTTATAGAAATGAAGGAAAATATGGATGTTTAGAAACTTTTTATATACATATTGCAATAAGATGGTTTATAGCAGATTTCATTTTATTTCTGAAAATGTTATAAACATGTAATTAGTAAAATTCTGTAAAACACTGTCCTATATTTGTATGTGTGTAAATATAATGCATAAGTTCTAAGAATAAATATGTCAGTATCATGTATGTTATTTTAAATTGCCTATATGCCACTTTACATATTGACATTAAAAATAAAAGACAACACTTCATTAGTATGAAATAAAGGCTGATGTGAAAATGTTCATATCTAAAGCATGGTTTCCTTGGAAAATGGTAAATTCTCTGATGGAACATTTGTAGAAACTCATAATAGCCCCTTCTGATCAAAATGTACTTTTCTAAGGAAGTGCAGATACAAATACTGTCTTATATTTAGAGATAGATATGGCTTAATTTTGAAATATTACATATCTGGAAAGCTTTTCTCAGAAATTTCCAACTGTTCTATAATTGTCTTAATGTTCAAAGACAGTTCTGTTCTGATTAATCAATCCAAGAGTGATCCCATGAGTGGGTTCATGTTAATAACATATATGTTCTTATGTGACACTCCCCATTAAAAAACAGTAAAGTGATCATTTAAAAGGCAAGCACCAACCTTTATTAAAACTTTACTGTGCATGTTATTATGCTAGACACTTGATAAACGTCACCTTGTAGTTCCTACTGAACACCACACTTTTGCTTTTATTAAGTTTTATTTTTCACAATAGGCAGATTGAATAAAGTCAGAATCAGAGATGTTATAGGAATTACTGAAGTTTTAATGCATCACTATAACTAAGATTATGTGCTTTTTTTTTTTTTTCTGGTGAGCAAGAGCAAAAGGAATCTTAATAAGACTTCTGGAAAGACTTACCAGCAGTTTTTTTGGTTTTTATCCCTAAATCACAGTATAATACTAATTCAGGGTTTGAAAACTAGTGTAGCAGGCAAAGTGACCTGGTATAACCAAGCCTCACCTAGGAGTATCCAAATACGAAACCCATAGATGAGTTAATCTGCGATGGTAAAAGGTATTTCTTATTCCCTTTAGGTCCTCCTCGCCATCTCCAGAGCACCAACAGAAAAGATAACTTGGTCACTTCTTGCCTCTCCTCTTGTCCTTCTCTTTCCCTTTTCCTTTTACATCCTTGCTGTCATCTTTGTCCTTAGGCATTTTGAAACCACCAATTTCTCTCCGCACCACAGTGCCTCGCCACCAGGCCTGGAGCTGAAAGAGAACAGGGAAATGAGTACCCTGTGTAGTATGCCTGACAAGCTGCATTTTTTTCTACATAAGGGGATTGTTTATTCATAAACTAACTTCTGTGAAGATTGCCTCTGAGACACAGAAATGGCCAAGCATGCCTTAGAACAGTGCTAGTCTGTTCTGCAGCTTGAAGTCCTACACTCTAAAGGTCTCAAGAAGTAAAAAGGAATCTGATTAGGCCTGACTTTCCTTTGCATGTAGAAACCTGATTACCTTGTACTGCTGCTCTTTATGAACATTCAAGTTCGCCAAATCTAAAAACCATTTGTTCTAAAAAGGATGCTAGTTATCTTAACCATAGGTAACTCAGTCAAAAATGTGCAGATAAACTAAACTATAGATGATTGAATAGGCTTCCTGGTGCATTTCAGTCCCTAATGATTAATTAAAGCGTCAGAACTCACCTTGAAAAAGGGTATAGTTAGCTCCCTAGAATATCTTGGTCATTAGATAGAACTGTTCTGAATACAGTCTGGGCTGCTTTAAAATCAGACTGAACCCCTGCTTATTTAACTTATATGCAGGGTACATCATGAGAAACACTGGGCTGGAAGAAGCACAAGCTGGAATCAACATTGCTAGAAGAAATACCAATAACCTCAGATATGCAGACGACACCACCTTTATGGCAGAAAGTAAAGAGGAACTAAAAAGCCTCTTGATGAAAGTGAAAGAGGAGGGACTTCCCTGGTGGTCCAGTGGCTAAGACTCTGAGCTCCCAATGCAGGGGAGCCAGGTTTGATCCCTGGTCAGGGAACTAGACCCCACATGCCCCAACTAAGACCCAACACAGCCAAATAAATAAATAAAAATAAGTATTTTTTTAAAAAGTGAAAGAGGAGAGTGAAAAAGTAGGCTTAAGGCTCAACATTCAGAAAACTAAGATCATGGCATCTGGTCCCATCACTTCATGGGAAATAGATGGGGAAACGATGGAAACAGTGTCAGACTTTTATTTTTTCGGGCTCCAAAATCACTGCAGATGGTGACTGCAGCCATGAAATCAAAAGATGCTTACTCCGTGGAAGGAAAGTTATGGCCAACCTGGATAGCATATTGAAAAGCAGAGACATTACTTTGCCAACAAAGGTCTGTCTAGTCAAGGCTATGGTTTTTCCAGTAGTCACGTATGGATGTGAGAGTTGGACAGTGAAAAAGGCTAAGCGCCGAAGAATTGATGCTTTTGAACTGTGGTGTTGGAGAAGACTCTTGAGAGTCCCTTGGACTGCAAAGAGATCCAACCAGTCCATCCTAAAGGAGATCAGTCCTGGGCGTTCATTGGAAGGACTGATGTTGAAGCTGAAACTCCAATATTTGGGCCACCTCATGAGAAGAGTTGACTCATTGGAAAAGACCCTCATGCTGGGAAGGATTGGGGGCAGGAGGAGAAGGGGAAGACAGAGGATGAGATGGCTAGATGGCATCACTGACTCGATGGACATGGGTTTGGATAGACTCTGGGAGTTGGTGATGGACAGGGAGGCCTGGCGTGCTGTGATTCATGGGGTCGCAAAAGAGTCGGACAGGACTGAGCAACTGAACTGAACTGAAGCCCAAAGATGGAGCAAATCCACTAATGAAAACAAAAATGGTCTTCAGCTACTTATAGTTTCCTCAACAAGTAGAAAACACCATAGAAGCTCAATAAACACTTGCTAACTATACATCTGACTCTCTCCTAATGGAAAGCTCAAGTTTGGGTTTAAATACCTGGTCCTGAATGTATTACACTTTAAAGTTTACTTTCTTAATTCACCCCCTAATATACATCCCAAACCACAGCTTGCACACCACAGGGTCCCGGCAGATACTCTTTCAGAGACTGAAGGGCAATTCTCAACAGTACAGTTTCAGTGTAGCTGATGTTATATTTTCTTGAAAATATTTCCCAAAATCTGACCTGCCAGTTTCATAATCACTAATAAATACTAGTTCATATAAAACTTTTGTTTCTGAAGTACTACTTACTACTTACCCTTTCACCTTTTTTGAGAAAAGCTCTTATCAAAACCTAACAGATAGTCTGGGCTAACATAAATAGGATCTTAAGAAGCAGTGGGATATTAAATTCTTTTAAGAGCTCTGTTGATTAGAAATAGTATTTGTAAGTTTGACCTCTAGGCACAAGTTCTAGGCTTTGCTTCCACTGTTAACCACCTCTTCTTTCCCAGATTAAAAACTGGGGGGCAAGCCCTCTTAACTGTCCCCCTACACCACGGACTATGGCAAATTCTAATGATTAGGTCATGCTTCCTCACAGATCTCCTGCTCTTTGTTTGATAATAAACAAGAGGTGCTTTGCATTCCTCAACGTTCAGCTAGTTACGGAACTGAAAAGGCCCAAAGATGCAAAGTACAGTTTTTTACCTTTATGATGCTCTTCAATTCCAAGTCATCCTGTTCTCTCTTCTTCCGGGTCTTCTCCTTTTCTATACGATCTTCAATGATGACTTGTTCATATTCCCTTATCTGCAAAAGTAGATATTAATCATGTGTTACAAGACCCAGCCAAGCTGTGGCCCACCCAGACCTGCTTCTTTTGTTCATGCCGCATCACGTGCAGGATCTCAGTTCTCCCACCAGAGACTGAACCCGGGCCAAGGCAGTGAAAGCCCAGAATTCTAACCACTAGGCCACCAAAGAACTCCCCAGCCCTGCATTTTTAATAAAAAACTTTAAAATGAACCATACCAAATTAAACCCTCCAAAAAAGAAAATTTACTTGATTCCTATATTGTCAGTGTTCATGTTAGCTTTATAATTGACTGCTGAATTTTTTCAGCTTGAATAATTTAAAATTGTTTTATAGTCTTCTAATAAAAAATGAATACTAACTTGATATGTGGCTAATGATATCAAAATAATGTAATAAAAAACTAATAGAAGGCACACCTACAAATAACCATCCTTTGAAAGACATTTGACAAGTTCAATACTTATTCAATGATGAAACCATAATCAGAAGGTTTTTATAAATCATCATTTATAAATTATCTTCAGAGATCTTAAAGTAGAAATAAAAAGTGTCTAGCTCAAGGGGTTTTGGATAGCTAGTGATAAAATAAGTTATGTATGTAAACCTGGGTTCGATCCCCGGATTGGGAAGATCCCTTGGAGAAGGGAAAGGTTACCCACTCCAGTATTTCGGCCTGGAGTATTTCATGAACTGTATAGTTCATGGGGTCACAAAGAGTTGGGCACGACTTGAACGACTGAAAAAAAAAAAGGTAAAATACTAGAAAAGTGCCCAGGCCAGATTAAGCCCTATCAAGTGTCAGCTGCTGCTGTTATTGTCCCATGAATGAGGACATCCTCATCATCAGAAAAGAATCCCAGTGGTTGACAGGCACACTTCTACTTTGTGACCAAAATTTGAAACCCAGCTAATGCAGCTTAGCTCCCACCCACTCCTCTATGCTCTGCCTTTAATGCTACAGAGACTCCCCCTTCCTTACCGTCTTTGCAAGTTCTTGAAGGTGTGCTAAGTCACTGGCCTTAGCCGATTTGAGGGCATTTAGTTCATTCTGTTTCATTTCTGTGTCCTTATCAAATTTCTCCATCCAGAACTCTAGCTTCTCCTCAAGCTTCTATTTGGGAAAAAAAAAACAAAAAACATTAAAATGTGGCCAGACATGAAACAGTATCAGTCTGTTTAATTTCATGGCTGCAATCACCATCTGCAGTGATTTTGGAGCCCGAAAAAATAAAGTCAGCCACTGTTTCCACTGTTTCCCCATCTATTTCCCATGAAGTGATGGTACCAGACACCCTGATCTTAGTTTTCTGAACGTTGAGCTTTAAGCCAACTTTTTCACTCTCCTCTTTCACTTTCATCAAGAAGCTCTTTAGTTCCTCTTTAGTTTCTGCCATAAAGGTGATATCATCTGAATATCTGAGGTTATTGATATTTCTCCCGGCAATGTTGATTCCAGCTTATGCTTCTTCCAGCCCAGCGTTTCTCATGATGTACTCTGCATATAAGTCAAATAAGCAGAGTGACAATATACAGACTTGACATACTCCTTTCCCGATTTGGAACCAGTCTGTTGTTCCACGTCCAGTTCTAACTGTTGCTTCCTGATGTGCATACAGATTTCTCAAGAGACAGGTCAGATGGTCTGGTATTCCTGTCTCTTTCAGAATTTTCCACAGTTCATGGTGATCCAAACAGTCAAAGGCTTTGGCATAGTCAATAAAGCAGAAATAGAGGTTTTTCTGGAACTCTCTTGCTTTTTTGATGATCCAGCGGATATTGGCAATTTGATCTCTGGTTCCTCTGCCTTTTCTAAAACCAGCTTGAACATCTGGAAGTTCATGGTTCACATATTGCTGAAGCCTGGCTTGGAGAATTTTGAACATTAGTTTACTAGCATGTGAGATGAGTGCAGTTGTGTGGTAGTTTGAGCATGCTTTGGCATTGCCTTTCTTTGGGACTGGAATGAAAACTGAACTTTTCCAGTCCTGTGGCCATTGCTGAGTTTTCCATATTTGCTGGTATATTGAGTGCAGCACTTCCACAGCATCATCATTGAGGATTTGAAATTGCTCAACTGGAATTCCATCACCTCCACTAGCTTTGTTCTTAGTGATGCTTTCTAAGGCCCACTTGACTTCACATTCCAAGATTTTTGGCTCTAGGTGAGTGATCACACCATCGTGATTATCTGGGTCGTGAAGATCTTTTTTGTACAGCTCTTCTGTGTATTCTTGCCACTTCTTCTTAATATCTTCTGCTTCTGTTAGGTCCATACCATTTCTGTCCTTTATCGAGCCCATCTTTGCATGAAATGTTCCCTTGGTATCTCTAATTTTCTTGAAAATATCTCTAGTCTTTGTCATTCTGTTGTTTTCTTGCATTGAGCACTGAGGAAGGCTTTCTTATCTCTCCTTGCTTTGATGGCTATATCCTGTCTCTGTTACAACCAAGAAACCCTCTGGCTGTAGGAAAAAAACAGACATGGACAATAGGCTATAATTTTCCAAGGAGCTGTGGCTGCGTGGGCACAGGAGGGCCGAGAGGAGCTACTCCACGTTCAAGGTCAGGAGGGAGAGCCGTGAGGAGAGACCCCTCGTTCAAGGTAAGAAGCAGCGGCTGTGCTTTGCTGGGGCAGCAGTGAAGAGATACCCCACAGCCAAGGTAAGAGAAACCCAAGTAAGACGGTAGGTTTTGCAAGAGGACATCAGAGGGCACACACATTGAAACCATAAAAACAGAAAACTAGCTAATCTGATCACATGGACCACAGCCTTATCTAACTCAATGAAACTAAGCTATGCTGTGTGGGGCCACCCAAGATGGTCGCATCATGGTGGAGAAGTCTGACATATTGTGGTCCACTGGAGAAGGGAATGGAAAACCACTTCAGTATTCTTGCCTTGAGAACCTCATGAACAATATAAAAGGGCAAAAAGAGAGGACACTGAAAGATGAACTCTCCAGGTCGGTAGGTGCCAAATATGATACAGGAGATCATTGGAGAAATAACTCCACAAAGAATGAAAGGATGGAGCCAAAGCAAAAACAATACTCAGTTGTAGATGTGACTGGTGATAGAAGCAAAGTGTGACGCTGTAAAGAGCAATATTGCATAGGAAACTGGAATGTTAGGTCTATGAATCAAGGCAAATTGGAAGTGGTCAAACGAGATGACAAGAGTGAACGTTGACATTCTAGGAATCAGCAAACTGAGATGGACTGGAATGGGTGAATTTAACTCAGATGACCATTATATCTACTACTGTGGGCAGGAATCCTTTAGAAGAAATGGAGTAGCCATGATAGTCAACAGAAGAGTCCGAAATGTAGTACCTGGATGCAATCTCAAAAATGACAGAAGGATCTCTGTTTGTTTCCAAGGCAAACCATTCAATATCATGGTAACCCAAGCCTATGCCCCCACCAATAATGCTGAAGAAGGTGAACGGTTCTATGAAGACCTACAAGACCTTTTAGAACTAACACCCAAAAAAGATATTCTTTTCATTATAGGGGACTGGAATGCAAAAGTAGGAAGTCAGGAAACACCTTGAGTAACAGGCAAATTTGGCCTTGGAGTACAGAAATGAAGCAGGGCAAAGGCTACAGAGTTTTGCCGAGAGAACACACTCGTCATAGCAAACACCCTCTTCCAACAACATAAAAGAAGACTCTACACATGGACATCACCAGATGGTCAACACCGAAATCAGACTGATTATATTCTTTGCAGCCAAAGATGGAGAAGCTCTATACAGTCAGCAAAAACAATGCCGGGAGCTAACTGTGGCTAGGATCATGAACTCCTTATTGCCAAATTCAGACTGAAATTGAAGTAGGGAAAACCACTAGACCATTCAGATATGACCTAAATCAAATCCCTTATGATTATACAGTGGAAGTGAGAAATAGATTTAAGGGACTAGATCTGATAGAGTGTCTGATGAACTATGGATGGAGGTTCGTGACATTGTACAGGAGACAATCTGCCTGCCAGTGCAGCAGACATGAGTTTGATCCCTGAATCCAGGAAGATTCCACATGCAGCAGAGCAACTAAGCCTGTGTGCCACACTACTAAGCCTCTGCCCTAGAGCCCAGGAACCACGTGTCAGAACTGCTGAAGCCAGCATGCCCTAGAGTCCAGGCTCCGCACCAAGAGAAGCCACCCCAATGAGAAGCCCGGCACTGCAAGGAAGAGCAGCCCCTGCATGCTGCAACTAGAGAAAAGACCTAGCAACAAAGAACCAGCACAGACCAAAATAAATAAATAATTTTTAAAAAATGAAAACTAAAGTCACATACAAACAGAATAGTGTTAATAAAACAAATCCCTCTAAAAAAAATGATGCCCATGGAAAAGAAATGCAAAAAAGCAAAATGGCTGTCTGAAGAGGCCTTACAAATGAAACAGTATATACTGTATGAAATCATGTATATGAGGTCCAAGAACAAGCATGACTGTTCTATAGGGAGAGAAGTCAGAATAACAGTTACTGGGGTGGGGGGCAGATTGTTGGCTTATTGATTGGCAATGGGGCAGGAGGGAAACTTCAGGGATGCTGAAGCTTCTATTTGGAAAAGAAAAAAACATTAAAATGTGGTCAAAACTTTGACAAGTCTTAGCAAGAAACAGAGAGAGAAGACACAAACTTTTAAAAATAAAGGATGGAAAAGTTAAGTTCAAAAATAAAAGAAAACTTAAATTTTTAAGAGACTACAGCATATATCTTTGTACTAAATTCAAAATGAATGTTTTGATGAAATGGATTATTTCTAGGAAGACATAAGTTACCAAAAATGACTCAAAAAGAGTTTTTTAAAGTAAAGACATCAATAATCATTAACGAAACAGAAAAGGGAGCCAAACAGCTCTCCTTTACCCAACCAGACTGTTTATGACTGAATTTTACCAGTTTCAAGGAACTGGTAATAATCTACAGTGTCCTATTTCTATTAAGCTAGCTAGCATAACTGATTACAGTACAACAAAGAAGCACCAAAAATGAATCTACAGAATAAAAAAATCTACAATTCTAACAGTCTAGTAAAAGAATAATAAATTATAAGCAAAGTAGATTTATCCCCCAAATTTAAAGATGATTAACATCAACAAGTATATTAATATATTTTAACTTAGTAACACGTTAAAAGAAAATCATATCGTCTCCATGGATTAAAAAAAAATCCATCTCATAAAACTCAATATTCATTCCTGATTAAGAAGAAAAAAAATTAGCAAGATTTGACTACAAGGAAACTTTATTAACTTGATAAGATTTACCTACCATAAACCTACAGCCCAAATGTCATAAAATCCCCACTTGTGTCAGTTATCAATTTATTGCCTCTCAATTCCAAATCATCCTTCACTGACCAGCTTTGTAAAACTGGATGCTTGCAGCAAACACTCCTGTTCTGCAAACTGGCACAATATTCAGCTTTGTCAGTAGAGAGTGCTAGAGGGACATGACAGAAGAGCTTCTCTCCTTGGTTCCCATGTGCTTCCTCTGTTTCTGAGCACAGCTGATGGTGGCAGGAATGTGACATATTCAATGGCACTTGTTCACCAAGTTTTACTAACAAAACAGACAGAGAGTCTTGCTTGCCAAACACAACCTATAGTTCCCTGCTGGCCAGCTTTACCCACTAGCTGTAAACCAGCTCTGACCCAGGCAACAAAGCAAATACCGGTTTATTCCTCCCTTGGATACTGTCCTCCAGCTCTAGAGTTCTCTTGTATCCCTCCTTTTTAGCCAATCCCTTATTAGCAGTTAATGATTCTTTTTTAGTATGTTCCCTGCTCAAATGACCAATGTGGTTTCTGTCCCCTAACTGAACGATTATGATACAGAATTAATATCAAAACTAGTTTGTCTCCCACCTTCTAACTCATGTGTCTCACTAAGTCATCTAAAATCTTTGCTTCTTCTGTTCATCAGATACAATCAGCATAACACAGTAAACTACTAGGGTGTCTTGCGGAAAGTCAAAGCAGGCAATAATCTCTGCAGACCATAATGTAGCAGAGAAAGCAGAAATGACACAGCCCTGATGTGACTGTGAGTATGTATTGCTGGCCCAGCCAGGTAAAAGTAAATTGCTTCTGCAGTTTTTTCCAAATGAGTTTGGAGACAGGGAGTTTAGTCAAGTTAATAGCTGCCATTCAAGATTTTCTCCAGTAAAGATATAACATCTGGAACAGTATCTGCAGTTGGAGTCACCATTTGATTATATTTACATTAGTCCACAGTCACTCTCCAAGATCTTATTTAACTGTACAGGCCAAACAGCTGAGTTGAATGGGAATGTGATAAATGTCACTACCTCCACTTCAAAGCCTTTGATGTTGGCATTAATTTCAGCAGTTACGCTGAGACTATAGTACTGCTTATGATTCACTATCTTGGTAGGGATGGGAAGTCCCAGAGGCTTCTACTAGGCCCTTCCTATTATAATGACCCTCACTCCATGAAGCAGGAGCCAAGGTGAAAATTATGTTACCAAGTATGTCTTACTCCAACCATATGTTCAGTAACTGGGGAAAATAATCACAGGATCCATAGAAAAGTGAGCCCAGAGTAAATCAGACTTAAGTCTCCATCTATCACCTGGCCATCATAATCGCCCATTTTGAGAAGGGTCCACAGTGTTGTCTTGAATCCCCAGGAATTAGCATCAATTCAGAGCCAATGTTTAATAACCTCAAAAGGTCTGGGTATTTTCTTTATTCCAGTGCACAGTCACTCTAATAAGTAGGTCCCTTGGGTAAGGCTTAGAGAAGATTCACTTGCATTACTTGTACAAGTGAACAAGTGCTGCTGAGTTCACCTTCAGGGGAACCCACTGCCTTCAAGCAAGGGGTTCTGGGTCTGTGAAATTACTAAGTTTGGAAACTGGGTGAGAGGCCATGACTCTTCATTGTGGTAACTCAAATCAAGTTTCTGGCTACTAGATTTGGACTTCTTCTCTGTTGTATAGATCAAGGAGTGCTTTATCCCAATATCTCCCTGTAGTTAAGTGCAGCCACATGTCTTCTGGCACTCCATGATCCTATCAACCCAACTGAAATCAGGAGTGGTATCACCCATGGTCTTACCTGGCCTACATACCAAAGCAATCACAGGGCTTTTCAAGGATGCAGGTATTCCCCTAACTAAAAAGCTGAAGTTGAACAGTTCTATGAAGACCTACAGGACCTTTTAGAACTAACACCCAAAAAAGATGTCCTTTTGATTATAGGGGACTGGAATGCAAAAGTAGGAAGTCAAGAAACACCTGGAGTAACAGGCAAATTTGGCCTTGGAGTACAGAATGAAGCAGGGCAAAGGCTAACAGAGTTTAGCCAAGAGAACACACTGTGGTAATAGCTAACACCCTCTTCCAATAACATAAGAGAAGACTCTACACATGGACATCACCAGATGGTCAATACCAAAATCAGATTGATTATATTCTTTGCAGCCGAAGATGGAGCAACTCTATATAGTCAGCAAAAACAAGACCGAGAATGGACTGTGGCTCAGATCATGAACTTCTTATTGCCAAATTCAGACTGAAATTGAAGAAACTGGAGAAAACCACTAGATCATTCAGGTATGGCCTAAATCAAATCCCTTACAATTATACAGTGGAAGTGAGAAATAGATTTAAGGGACTAGATCTGATAGACAGAGTGCCTGATGAACTATGAATGGAGGTTCATGACATTGTACAGGAGACAAGGGTTAAGATGATCCCCATGGAAAAGAAATGCAAAAAGGCAAAATGACTGTCTGAGGAGGCCTTACAAATAGCTGTGAAAAGAAGAGAAGTGAAAAGCAAAGGAGAAAAGGAAAGATATTGCCATCTGAATGCAGAGTTCCAAAGAATAGCAAGGAGAGATAAGAAAGCCTTCCTCAGTGATCACTGCAAAGAAATAGAGGAAAACAATAGAATGGGAAAGACTAGAGATCTCTTCAAGAAAAATAGAGATACCAAGGAAACATTTCATGCAAAGATGGGCTCGATAAAGGACAGAAATGGTATGGGCCAAAAACAAGCAGAAGATATTAAGAAGGGTAGAAGAATACACAGAACTATACAAGAAAGATCTTCATGACCCAGATGATCACGATGGTGTGATCACTCACCTAGAGCCAGGCATCCTGGAATGTGAAGTCAAGTGGGCCTTAGGAAGCATCACTACGAACAAAGCTAGTGGAGGTGATGGAATTCCAGTTGAGCTATTTCAAATCCTCAGTGATGATGCTGTGAAAGTGCTACACTCAATATGCCAGCAAATTTGGAAAACTCAGCAATGGCCACAGGACTGGAAAAGGTCAGTTTTCATTCCAATCCCAAAGTAGGCAATGCCAAAGCATGCTCAAACTACCACACAATTGCACTCATCTCACATGCTAGTAAAGTAATGTTCAAAATTCTCCAAGCCAGGCTTCAGCAATATGTGAACCATGAACTTCCAGATGTTCAAGCTGGATTTAGAAAAGGCAGAGGAACCAGAGATCAAATTGCCAACATCCGCTGGATCATCAAAAAAGCAAGAGAGTTCCAGAAAAACCTCTATTTCTGCTTTATTGACTATGCCAAAGCCTTTGACTGTTTGGATCACCATGAACTGTGGAAAATTCTGAAAGAAATGGGAATACCAGACCTACTGACCTGTCTCTTGAGAAATCTATATGCACATCACGAAGCAACAGCTAGAACTGGAAGTGGAACAACAGACTGGTTCCAAATCGGGAAAGGAGTATGTCAAGTCTGTATATTGTCACCCTGCTTATTTAACTTATATGCAGAGTACATCATGAGAAATGCTGGGCTGGTGGAATCACAAGCTGGAATCAGGATTGCCAGGAGAAATATCAATAATCTCAGATATGCAGATGACATCTCTCTTATGGCAAAAAGAGAAGAACTAAAGAGCCTCTTGATGAAAGTGAAAGAGGAGAGTGAAAAAGTTGGTTTAAAATTCAACATTCAGAAAACTAAGATCATGGCATCCGGTCCCATCACTTCATGGGAAATAGATGGGGAAACAGTGCAAACAGTGAGAGACTTTATTTATTGGACTACAAAATCACTGCAGATGGTGACTGCAGCCTTGAAATTAAAAGACATTTACTCCTTGGAAGAAAAATTATGACCAACCTAGACAGCATATTAAAAACCAGAGACATTACTTTGCCAACAAAGGCTTATATAATCAAAGCTATGGTTTTTCCAGTAGTTATGCATGGATGTGAGAGTTGGACTGTAAAGAAAGCTGAGCACCAAAGAACTGATGCTTTTGAACTGTGATGTTGGAGAAGACTCTTGAGAGTCCCTTGGACTGCAAGGAGATCCAACCAGTCCATCCTAAAGGAGATCAGTCCTGGGTGTTCATTGGAAGAACTGATGTTGAAGCTGAAACTCCAATACTTTGGCCACATGATGCAAAGAGCTGACTCATTGGAAAAGACCCTGATTCTGGATAACATTGAGGGCAGGAGGAGAAGGGGACGACGGAGGATGAGATGGTTGGATGGCATCACCAACTCAATGGACGTGAGTTTGGGTAAACTCTGGGAGTTGGTGATGGATAGGGAGGCCTGGCATGCTGCAGTCCAATGGGTTACAAAGATTCGGACATGACTGAGCAACTGAACTGAAATGAACTGAATGCATTAATAAAGGACAGTCTTCTAGGAAGGAGTGTCTCACAGAAACTTGTTAGAGGTGGGTGTTTGAGTGGGTGTTAGGCCATACATGATAAATTTGCATTGTATTCCTATCTCCCTTTTTTGAATTCTCTCCTCCATGTTATAGCAAAGAAGCACTGACATCTCTACTTCATTGAATGAGTCCAGGTTTTAGTTAACCAGTCAAGCAAACTGTAAAGAGTCACTTCCAGCTGCACAAACTAACACATTAAATCTAGAATCCCTAGTAAACACGTCCACATCAATGAACTCGACCCAATCCAGTGTTCTATTCTACCTTCCTTGGCCCCAAAACCTTAGAATCCATTCTCATACCTGTCTCCTGGGCTTATGCCACTATGTGTCAGTAAAGTCTTGTAATTCTTTTAGAATGTAAGTTACGTCCTTCTAAGTTATAGTCATCTGAGTTATCTATGAGCCTGGAACCTGCTGAGATTTGACTCTAGTGATGGAACCACGGACAAAAGGGGTGATTGCACTAGGTCTTTAGAGATAGCATCCCTTTTCAAGGCATCTGCCTCAGATGAAGTTATTATCACAGGGTTTTCAGGGAAAATAAGACTAATCTCCTCAGACATAGGAGGGCAGGCTACTTCCACCTGCAAGAAAGGCTTATGGTGATTTGGGGGTTCAAGAATGTAAATTACACACCAGGAATTCCCATTCCAAGTTGCAGGGTCCTATTTTTTCCCAAGTAACCCTAACTTGCACATGAGAAACTCATCATGACTATGAATGAATTCATGTGTAATATTGACTGAAACACCATTAAAACCAACAACAGGGAAACAGTGCCACATTACTACTTTAGTAATACTACTCAACATTACATTTGCCATTGTATCTATACAATAAGCCACAAAATAGAAGTAGATATATAGATAATGAGAGGGAAAATATGAAACTGCTATTATTTATAGTCAATAGGAGAAGGGGGTGACAGAGGATGAGAAGGTTGGATGGCATCATTGACTCAAAGGACATGAGTTTGAGCAAACTCAGAGATAGTGAAGGACAGGAAAGAAAGCCTGGCATGCTGCAGTCCATGGGGTTGCATAATCAGATATGATTTAGCAACTGGACAACAACAGCAAGATTTTCTACCTAGAAAATCCAAATGAACCAACTCAAAAACCATTTAAAAACTAATATGAGAGGACATAAGGAATCTAGGACAATATATAAAAATGAATAGCCTTTCCATATACCATGCACTTAGAGGCATGTCCACTGAGAAAGATGGTTACCTAAACCTTGGTATAGCCCTTCTTTGGCATATTATATGGCAAGTATACTGCTTTAGAAAAAATTAAAGACAAAGCAAATTTTTTAAAAAACTGGGTCTGGAAAAAAATATATACTATGATCCAATTTATGTCTAAAACAAATATAAAAAAATAAATACTAAAAACAAGTAAGCATTTAAGTATATACACAAGAACATACATGAAAAGAAAAAGATATGGAAGAAATACTTGAAAAGAGGAGTAATTAAGAGAGCTTTTGCTTTTTAAAATCTATATATTTCTGCCCTGTTTCAAATTTTTCATTAAAAAGTATCTATGTATTGCTTATGTTATTAGGCTGAAGATCTGGGTAACACTAACTTTATCCATCCAACATCCATTTATCTACCAACTCATCTGACTGTTAGCAAATACTTACTGTATAGCTAATATTTCAGGTAGGTAACATGATTCATAATCTTGAAATTGCAGGGGTACAGGTTCTAACAGCCTACTGATATGTTTTTCAGTAAAGTCCTGTGAGATAGCATCTAGAAATCATTTTCTTTAATCACAAATTTGGAATTACTTACTAAAACTTTATCAGCTTTCTCAAAGGTAGGCTTTATCATGAGTAAGCTGGAAATTTTTTTCCTTATTCAGCCAACAGAGATATTTTGAAAGGTTCCTTCCATTCAGCTTGTTTTGTTACTAGTATTGGAAATACGAATTCAAACCATTTCAGTCACATAATTTATATGATTATATGAACAATTTCATAATTCACACAATAAGAAATAAAATGAGTAAATAAATATCTGGAAAAAATGGTCCATTCCATTAGTAAGCAAAAAAAAAGCAAAATAAAAGAACTCATTAAACTAGCAGACTTTAAAAAAAATATCTAAAGCAGTTAGTTACATTGAGGATACCTTCAAATTAGTACCTGTATACATTGCTGAAGTCAGTGTAAAACAGAGACTACTAGCAATATTTATCAAAAATCACAAAATACCAGTCTCTCAAATAATAATCTCATGCTTGAGATTTACTTTTAGCAAATAATTTCAATGAAGAAAACAGTAATTTGAGCCAACTTTTTATTACTGCATTATTTACAATAATGAAACTTTGGAAATAACCTAAATATCCAGAACAAAGAGTAACAAATAAATTATAAAATAACTACTCTGTGGAACATTATAAAACCATTTAAAATTATTTTACAAGGAGACTATAAGAAAATGAAAAAAATGGGTGAAAAAACAATTGGCAATTAAAAAAAATCTTCACTCAACTAAGAATGTTATTTTTATAATTTTAAAAAATCAGGATATTTAAAATTATGACTATGAGGCAATAAAAGAACAAGAAAACAAATGCCTTATATAGTACTAAATGATAAAGGTAAAGGATAAAATTTTACCTGTACTCAAATTACAGTTTTATAAAACATTTATCCAGATGGATAGCTCATACAGAAAACATGGGCTATATACCTCTTTTATAGCTAGTACGATTACGGTCGATTTTTCTTTCCTTAAAAAAAATTGTTTTGCTGTCCTTGGCATTTTATAAGTGGGAAACAAATACTTCAGAAGATAAGTAAAGTTTGGGGACCCACCTGCTGCTCCTTTCTAAGGAACATTTCAATCTCTGCATGAATCCGGTTCTCTTCTTCAGTTTTCAGCCGTATTTTCTGTGAATAACAAATAAACATCAGAATTCTTCCCAACAGGGCTGGAAGTGAGTTCTCAAGATTAGGTGTATAGTACAAGTTTTCTCTACCAGCTGGGATCCTAAGAATTCCATGGTATTGCCCCAGAGCAGCAATTCAGTTTCCCTGAATTCAATTTGTGTTCACAACACATCTGAGTCATGTCTGGCACTGTGCTAGGCACAGGCAAAGGCCCAGAGCAAGAGGGCCATAATCCTGTTGCCTGGAAAGTGATGTCCATTTAAAGAGAGAAACAGTGCTAAAGGTTTCTCAGGCCTACAAAAGGATATCTCAGAGTGCAAAAAAAATATTTGCTGTCATAGTCTTAAGCCACACTTGGGAAATAAGCTTTCCTATAAGCAAGGGACTCAAAAAAAGGAGTCCTCCTATTGCACTCAGATGACATGCTTGACTAATGTTTGCTCCTTCTCGCCAGAGTCTTGTTCTTTTAGCCATTTAGCCTCCTCCACAAATTTTTACAAAAAGTTTCCAGGAAGTATACAACATGTTACTATTTATATATAGTTGGGAAATGAAAATTTGTAGTTCTAAGTAGAATACGATAAGTTAGGTACTGAGATTTTAAAATTTTAATTAAATTAAATGTCTTTAAGAGAGGGTATGATTTAAAGAAATCTGGAAATAAGTTTTTTTTAGTTTTCTTAACGTAAATATATGTTATTTGAAATAGGTTATTTCTATGACTTAAGGGCAAAATTTCTTAAACACTGCTCTGAATGAACTGAATGTATTCCATGCAGAGGGGAAAATAGTCTTTCTCTTCTAAAATGAGGATCTATCCTTGTTTCTTTCTACTGATACTTTTCACTGTGACTTTTCATTTCTATTAATGTAAATTTAGTTGTGCATGAAGTTCAGCTCCCTAAATTTTGTATTTCTTAATGGTGGGATGAAAAATACTGGCTGGGTAAGAAAAGTAGGAGCAAAAATCTACAGTTACTGAGTATCTTGTTTTGCCCTCTCCCTATAATTACCAGAAGGAATGGCAAGCAGCTTCATAAAATAAGGATAAAGTGACCAAGAAAAGAAAGTACAATCAATTTCAAAGTCCTTACAAAAAAATCAGGAGATGTAGGCTATACCCCATCAGAATCTCTGCTTGTAAAAAAGCAAGTCTACATCCTTTTTTTGTCTTTAACCTCAAGTGTTAGGGTTGCTGGAGAGAGACAGCAAAGATCAGGAAAGTCTCCCTCTCGCGCCTCCTTTGTCGGCTGAAATATCGAGAGTGACAGTTTGAAAACCAGTCACTAGATTCATTCCTAATTAACACTGATCATTACCTCAATCTCTTCCAGCAAGAGCTCTTCTGTGTTGCTACATTTTTTCTGGGTCTGGGAAATCTGTAGTTCTGTGTTTCTCTTCATATAGCGATTTTCCATGTTGGTTTTTGCCTTCATCTCTTGCAACTGGTCCTTGAGGTGAGCAATGTATTCATTTCGATTCTGTAGAGGTTAAGACCAGATTTCTAAATTAAAATGCATTCTACTTCCATTCAGCTCAGTCAGCAGCTTAAGCTTTTGTACTTACATATCAACAGGGAACTGGATCCGTTTTTCTGCTATCACACTAAGAGAAATTTACTCAATAATCATGGATAGTATAAATGAAAATGAAAGACAAGTAGTTGTAAGACTGTGAGATTCTTCCCTCAGCACATTATTTAGGTATCCTGTATCCACACAGATTTTCCATTACTATTTCATTTCAGTGGAAAGAGCACTGGACTAAATGATCAAAAGACTTAACTTTTTACCCAAGCCCTGACAATTGTGTGAATTAGGACACGTCAATTAAACTCTCCAAGTCTCACCTTCTTTAAAATAGAATCATTAATATCCACCCTGCCTGAAATATCTTAGCAAGTAATTATAAGGATTAATTGACAATGTGTTTGAAAATTCTTCCTAGGTTACAAAGTGCTTGGCAACTTCTTTTTTTAATTGCGTTAACATTGGTTTATAACATTATGTAAGCTTCATGTGTGCAACATTATATTAATATTTCAACTTCTGTATACGTTACAATGTGCTCACCACCAAAAATTTAGTTTCCATCTGTCACCATATAGTTGACCCCCCTCCTTTACCCATTTCTTACCCCCAACCCTTTCCCCTTCTGGTACCCACTACTCTGTTATACGTGTTTGTCTTTGTTTGGTTTGTTCATCTACTTTTGTTTGTATGTTTTAGATTCCACATATGAGTGAAATTATACAGTATTTATCCTTCTTTGTCTGACTTATTTCACTTTGCACGATAATCTCAATGTCCATTCATGATGTGACAAATAGCAAGATTTCATCTTTGTACGGCTAGGCAGTATCCATTGTATATATACTGATGTAAACATGTACCATACCTTCTTTATCCATTCATCTGTCAATATGAATATAGGTGGTTTCCTTATCTTAGCTGTTCTGAACAATGCTGCAATGAACACAGGGGTACATACACCTTTCTGAATTAGTGCCTTCATTTTCTTTGGATAAATACCCAGAAGTAGAATAGCTGAATCATACAGTAGTTCTATTCTTAATTTTTTGAGGAAACTCCACACTGTTTTCCAATGCTGGAGCTGCCACTAAGGTATACAGCACTAGGAAGATATTCTCAGAACAGGATTCCAAGAAGGAGTTCTTTCCCAATTGGGCCTAGGAATTCTCATTTTCCATAAATTTTTGAATGCTAAACAACTGAAAATATAGATAGATACATAGATAGATATGTATATCTAGATATATATAACTGGAAGAATTTGAAACTCTGTTGAGTATTACAACACTGTACTGACTCCGCCTCAGATAGTCTCTTCCATCAGGAAGTTTCCATAAGCCTCTTATCTTCTCCATCACAGGGCAGACAGGCTGAAAACCACAATCACAGAAAACCAACCAATCTGATCACATGGACCACAGCCTTGTCTGACTCAATGAAACTATGAGATGTGCCATGAGGGGTCACCCAAGATGGACTCGTCATGGTGGGGAGTTCTGACAAAACGTGGTCCACCGGAGAAGGGAATGTAAAACCACTCCAGTATTCTTGCCTTGAGAACCCCATGAACAGTATGAAAAGGCAAAAAGATAGGACAATGAATGATGAACTGCCCAGGTCGGTAGGTGCCCAATATGCTACTGGAGATCAGTGGAGAAATAATTCCAGAAAGAGTAAAGACACGGAGCAAAGCAAAAACAACACCCAGTTGTGGATGTGACTGGTGATGGAAGTAAAGCCCAATGCTGTAAAGAACAATACTGCATAGGAACCTGGAATGTCAGGTCCATGAATCAAGGTAAATTCTAAGTGGTCAAACATGAGATGGCAAGAGTGAACATCAACATTTTAGGAATCAGTGAACTAAAACGGACTGGAATGGGTGAATTTAACTCAGAACACCATTACATCTACTAATGTGGGCAACAATCCCTTAGGAAAAACGGGGTAGCCATCATATTCATAAAAAGATTCCGAAATGCAGTACTTGGATGGAATCTCAAAAATGACAGAATGATCCCTGTTGGTTTCCAAGGCAAACCATTCAATATCACAGTAATCCAAGTCAATGCCTTGACCAGTAAAGATGAAGAAACTGAAGTTAATCTACAAGATCTCCTAGAACTAACACCCAAAAAACATGTCCTCTTCATTATAGGGGACTAGAATGCAAAAGAAGGAAGTCAAGAAACACCCGGAGTAACAGGCAAATTTGGCCTTGGAGTACAGAATGAAGCAGGGCAAAGGCTAACAGAATTTGGCCAAGAGAACACACTGGTCATAGCAAACACTCTCTTCCAACAACATAAGAGAAGACTCTACATATGGACATCACCAGATGGTCAACATTGAAATCAGATTGATTATATTCTTTGCAGCCAAAGATGGAGCAGCTCTATATAGTCAGCAAAAACAAGACTGGGAGCTGACTGTGACTCAGATCATGAACTTCTTATTGCCAAATTCAGACTGAAATTGAAGAAAGTAGGGAAAATCACTAGACCATTCAGATATGACCTAAATCAAATTGCTTATGATTATACAGTAGAAATGAGAAATAGATTCAAGGGATTAGATCTGATAGAGAGAGTGCCTGAAGAAATATGTACGGAGGTTCGTGACATTGTACAGGAGGCAGGGATCAAGACCATCCCCAAGAAAAAGAAATGCAAAAAGGCAAAATGACTGTCTGAGGAGGCCTTACAAAAAGCTGTGAAAAGAAGAGGTGAAGGCTAAGGAGAAAATGAAACATGCTCATTTGAATGCAGAGTTCCAAAGAATAGCAAGGAGAGATAAGAAAGCCTTCCTCGGTGATCACTGCAAGAAATAGAGGAAAACATTAGAATGGGAAAGACTACAGATCTCTTCAGGAAAATTAGAGATTCAAAGGGAATATTTCATGCAAAGATGGGCTCAATAAAGGACAGAAATGGTATGGACCAAAAACAAGCAGAAGATATTGAGAAGGGTGGAAGAATATACAGAACTATACAAGAAAGATCTTCACGACCCAGATGATCATGATGGTGTGATCACTCACCTAGAGCCAGGCATCCTGGAATGTGAAGTCAAGTGGGCCTTAGGAAGCATCACTATGAACAAAGCTAGTGGAGGTGATGGAATTCCAGTTGAGCTATTTCAAATCCTCAAAGGTAATGCTGTGAAAGTGCTACACTCAATATGCCAGCAAATTTAGAAAACTCAGCAATGGCCACAGGACTGGAAAAGGTCAGTTTTCATTGGAATCCCAAAGAAGGGCAATGCCAAAGAATGTTCAAACTACTGCACAATTGCACTCATCTCACACGCTAGTAAAATAATGCTTAAAATTCTCCAAGCCTGGCTTCAACAGCATGTGAACTGTGAAATTCCAGATGTTCAAGCTGGATTTAGAAAAGGCAGAGGAACCAAACATCAATTGCCAACATCTGTTGGATCATCAAAAATGCAAGAGAGTTTCAAAAAAATCTCTATTTCTGCTTTATTGACTATGCCAAAGCCTTTGACTGTGTGGATCACCATGAACTGTGGAAAATTCTGAAAGAGATGGGACTATCACACCACCTGACCTGCCTCTTGAGAAATCTGTATGCATGTCAGGAAGCAACAGTTAGAACTAGACATGGAACAAAAGACTGGTTCCAAATCGGGAAAGGGGTACATCAAGGCTGTATAATGTCACCCTGCGTATTTAACTTATACACAGATTACATCATGAGAAACAGTGGGCTGGATAAAGCATAAGCTGGAATCAAGATTGCTGAGAGAAATATCGATAACCTCAGATATGCAGATAACAGCACACTTATGGCAGAAAGTGAAGAAGAACTAAAAAGCCTGATGATAAAAGTGAAAGAGGAGAGTGAAAAAGCTAGCTTAAAACTCAAGTTTCAGAAAAGTAAGATCATGGCATCCTATACCATTAGGTCATGGTAAACAGATGGGGAAACAATGGAAATAGTAACAGACTTTATTTTGGGGAGCTCCAAATTCACTGCAGATGGTGACTGCAGCCTTGAAATTAAAAGATGTTTGCTCCTTGGAAGAAAAGCTATGACCAACCTAGACAGCATATTAAAAAGTAGAAACATTACTTTGCCAACAAAGGTCTGTCATGTGTGGATGTGAGAGTTGGACTATAAAGAAAGCTGAGTGCCAAAGAAATGATGCTTTTGAACTGTGGTGTTGGAGAAGACTCTTGAGAGTCCCTTGGACACCAAGGAGGTCCAACCAGTCCATCCTAAAGGAGATCAGTCCTGGGTGTTCACTGGAAGGACTGATGTTGAAGCTGAAACTCCAATACCTTGGCCACCTCATGAAGAGTTGACTCATTGAAAAAGACCCTAATGCTGGGGAGGATTTGGGGGCAGGAGAAGTGGATGACAGAGGATGAGATGGCTAGATGGCATCACCGACTCAATGGACATAGGTTTGGGTAGACTCCGGGAATTGGTGATGGACAGAGAGGCCTGGCATGCTGCGATTCATGGGGTCACAAAAGTCAGACAGGACTGAGAAACTGAACTGAACTGGACTGAACTGTCTTCAACGGTTTCATTAGAGGTTGTTGTTGTTTTTCAGTTGTTAATTTATGCCCAACTCTTTCCGACCCCATGAACTATACCAGGCTTCTTTGTCCCTCACTGTCTCCTGTATTTGCTCAGACTCATGTCCATTGAGTTGATAATGCCATCCAATCATCTCATCCTCTGTCACCCCTTTCACCTCTTCCCCTCAATCTTTCCTAGCAACAGGGTTTTTTCCAATGTGTCGGCTCTTCGCATCAGGTAGTCAAAGTATTAAAGCTTCAGCTTCAGCATCAGTCTTTCCAATGAATATTCAGGACTGACTTCCTTTAGGACTGACTGGTTTGATCTCCTTGTTGTCCAAGGGACTTTCAAGAGTCTTCTCCAACACCACAGTTCAAAAGCATCAATTCTTCGGTGCTCAGCCTTCTTTATGCATGAGCCTTCTTTATGCTCACATCCATGCATGACTACTGGAAAAACCATATCTTTGACTATATGGACCTTTGTCGGCAAAGTAATATCCTTGCTTTTTAAAATACATTGTCTAGGTTTGTCATAGCTTTTCCTCCAAGGATCAATCATCTTTTAATTTCGTAGCTGCAGTCACTGTCCATATTGATTTTGGAGCCCAAGAAAATGAAATCTGATACTGTTTCCAATTTTTCCCCATGTATTTGCCATGAAGTGATGGGACTGGCTGCCATGATCTTTGTTTTTTAAATGTTGAGTTTTAAGCCAACTTTTTCACTGTCCTCTTTCACCTTCATCAAGAGATACTTAAGTTCCTCTTTACTTCCAGTAGGAAGTTTCATAACTCAGTTATTGCCTCACATTCCAGTGATCTCCACACATACTTTCACACACTCAAGCCTGTGACCTTAATCGCTGGCATCATTTTATGACCCACAGGTATCCCGTATCCACATACTTCCTGTCTTCTTGTTTTCCAACCTTGACTTGACCACTGGTTCTTCAGTAACTCTAGAGATTTTACTTGATTTCATCTTGCCAGTTGTTTTTTGTTCAAGGTTTGCCTTCAATTCTAGTCCTTGTTTCACTCCTCTGCCGATGATCAAAATATCTGAGTGATATTCTACTTTAGTTTTAAGGTGCCTGAATGTAACAGCTGAGACTGAAATCCAAGAAGGTAAGTTTCACAAGGAAGTGTTACTTGTTGAAAAAATTATATTGTCAACAATATAATGTAAAGAAAGAGAAAAAAGGGGGTTATGATAGTAGCGTAGGGGACTTGGTTGGCAGAGGCCAAAGCTGAGGTCTCTTTTGATACTATTTGGTTTGGAGTCTTAAAAGGACATTAATATAAATATCTTTTTTTTTTAATACTCAAGGAATACAAGAGGAACTCTTAAATAATGGTAGAGTTTTTGAGGGAAAAAAAAAGTTAAGAAACTTCTGAAAAAGTCTATTCATTAGACAGAAAGCCTAAGTGCACACCAGTTTTTATAAAGCTTTTGGAGGTGAAGGTGGTGCAAAAATGGTTTTCAAAGAACATTAAGCTATAAACAGAGGGTTAATAGGGATAATGAAGTAAAAATCGAGAACAAATGTACTTAAAACTGATAACAGAAAATAAGAGACGATGCTAAGCAAGTCAGAAGACCTAAAGATAATATCACAGAACAAAGTCTAGTGACCTTCTTTAGACAATTCTTCCAAATATATTTTCCTAATATTCTTCTAACTTCTTTGTAGGAAATAAGGAAGATTCCCACATCTGAAGTATAAGCTTGTCCAAATAGCTAGGCAGTGAAAAGCTGATATATCAGGCCATACTTAGTAACTTTCTTAATTCTAATAGTCATGGTACTAATTTCTAACTGCCCAAACACACTTTTGCAAGACTTGCTTAAAACTTGGGATGTATTTTCTTACAGAGGTAAATTAGACATAAGGTGAGGCTCTAATGACCAGAAAAGCTCAATAAATCCACTCTGTAGTTGAAGTATAATACAAATGACATTATTAACCCTAACCATCAGGTGTAAGGAGTATTTGTGTTGTCCTTAGTCGCTCAGTTGTGTTCGACCCTTTGTGACCCCATGGACTGTAGCCCCCCAGGCTTCTCTGTCCATAGGGATTCTCAAGGCAAGTATACTGGAGTGGGTTGCCATGCCCTCCTCCAGGGGATCTTCCCAATCCAGGGATCGAAACCAGGTCTCCTGCATTGCAGGCAGATTCTTTACCATGTGGGCCACCAGAGAAGCCTTGTAAGGAGTATGTGATGTCCTTAAGGTCCTACCTAGGACTGTAAGCTCCCATCTGGGACCTTGGCATACAAGAGACTACCTGAGACAAGGTCTCCTGGAAGGAAGCAGTGGGTGCTATGGCTGGATTGGTTGGCAGGGGTAAGAACAGACTAAAAGCTCCAGAGGGTTAGAGTCTCTCAGAGTTCGATTCTGGACATATTTCTGCATTCCACCAAATATCTGCTCTCCTTTTATTTTTAATATAAATATTAAAGGCAATCCAGAGGAAACAACAATTTCTTAAACATAACTTCTTTTTTGGCTTGAGAAAGATGACTTCTGCTTAACTGTTATCAACTCAGTAACTTTTGGCATTGCCCAGATAATTCTTACCTGTACTTCAGCTTGCCTTTCTCTTTTGACATTAAGCAGCTGTTTTTGAAGCGATTTTATCTTCTTTCTTCCATTTTCCTCCCTAGAGTAAATAAGGATAATTTATATTTTAGAAAAGTGCTTCTCAAAATTCAGTGTGCACAGGTTCACCTGGAGGCTAAAAACCAGATGCCTGGGCTCTATCCAAGATTCTAACTCATTCGGTGGAATCTGCATCTGTACCAAGTTCCCAGGTGATGCTAATGGTGCTGGTCCATGGAGCAAAATTTCAGTAACATTTTTAAAAATACCGAGTTAGCTCTCACTCTGCTCTCTCACCATGCTGCCGTTTGCACTGTCTCTTGGCTCTCCATCCTGGAGACGGTGCTAAAGCGGAGAGGAGTTTCTCCAATGCTGATTGCTGAAGCTTCCAATGCAAGTTTCTCGCCTCCTCCCAGGTGTCGATAAATTGGCTTCAGTGGACAGGGGTGACAGGACCCAGAGACACCTTTCTTAACACCAGAAAGTGCTGGAGTGGACTGAGGGGCTGGTCAGTCCAGAGGCTGCTGTCCATACCCCCACCAGGTTCTGGCTCAGAATCACGGAGCAGGGAAGAACCCCACATTCCATGCTGGTCTCAGGAAGGAGGATTTGTCAAGAGATCAAGCCCTGAGCCTTTGGAGTGGGAGCACTGACTCCAAGACCCTAGACTACAGAGAACTAACCCTAGGGAGTATCAAATAGTGAGAACTCATGCAAAGGAAACCACTTGAATACAAGACCCAGCATCATCCAACCACCAGTAGCACCCTGTGCAGGACACCTCATCTGAAGAATAAACAAAATAAAAATACATACCCAATCATCAGCAGACAAGATTACCACTTCACTCAGCCTTCCCCATCAGAGGATAAACAAACAAACAAGCAAACAAACAAAAACTCAGCACAAACCTCACCCTATAGGAAATCTCACACAAACCACCAACCTTAGGAGGGCAGAAAGCAAAAGGAAGAAAGAACTCAACCTTCTTCAAGGAAAGAATTCAACTTTCTTCAAAAAAAGAATTCAACTTTCCTTGAAGCCTGGGAAAAGGAGACCTCAAACACAATAACTTGGAAAAAAAAATAATGAAAAGGCAGAGAAATACTGCACAAACGAAGGAACAAAGCAGAAACACAAAAGTCCAAATAAATGAAGAGGAAATAGTCAAACTACCTGAGAAAGAATTCAGAATAATGATAGTAAAGATGTCAAAAACCATGAAAACAAAATGGAGAAAATGCAAGACTCAATTAACAAAGATATAGAAGAATTAAAGAATAAATATACAGAAACAAACAACACAATTACTGAAATTAAAAATACTCTAAAAGGAATCAATAGCAGAATATCTGAAGCAGAAGAATGAATCAGTGAGCTGAAAGATAAACCAGTGGAAATAACTTCTTTTTTTTTT
>ML664161.1:32667674-32905340 GCA_007570785.1 Antilocapra americana
AGGGGACTTAAAAATTCTAAAAAAAAAAAAATATATATATATATATATATATGTTTTAAAAATTTAAAAGATGTTCCTAGTACAGTTATAATTAAGGCTTTCTCTGGTGCTGGAGTGTGCAGTGAAGGGAAAGGTCTGTAGATTTTCAGATGATTCCTTGGTCCGGCTTCTCCTTCTCACAGTCTATAGACTCCTTTCTATGCAGTCTGCGCCACCTGCAGGGATTTAATCTGCTACTCCTGTCAGTTTCAAAGCTGTTCGCTCCCTCGCCTCAGCATCCTCTGTTTGCTGGTCTTTTAAGTGTCTATTCAGCGCTTTGGAGTTTGCCCTGCTCCTGGTGAGAGGGCTTCCCCCTCCCCGTCTGCTCAGGCTCTCTGTCGTCCGCCCAGCACAGTTGGGGAGTGGGGCTTCTCCCCTCCCCTGGCCCAGCCGCTCGGTTTTCTCAGCGTGCAGCTAAGCAGGCCTTCTTGGTGGGGCTTGTACTTCTCACGGTCTATAGTCTCCTTTCTATGCAGTCTGTGCCACCGGCAGGGATTTAATCTGCTACTCCTGTCAGTTCCAAAGCTGTTGGCTCTGCTTACTTTAGCGTCTTCTGTTTGCTGGTCTTTTAAGTGTCTATTCAGCGCTTTGGGGTTTGTCCCACTCCTGGTGAGAGGGCTTCCCCCGCCCACTCTGCTCAGGCTCTCCGTCGGTCGTCCCCCCAGCACAGTTGGGGAGTGCGGTTTCTCCCCACCCCCGGCCCAGCCACTCGGTGGTTTTCTCGGCGCAGCTGAGCACGCCTTCTTCGGTGTGTACAGTACCTATCCATCCAGAATCCCCAGAAGTCTTGGTTAGCCTCGCCGGGGCTGGGTTATGCCCACTGCTCTTGGGCGGGGGCTGGGCCGGTCCGCAGCCCACAGCTGCCCAGCTCCACCCGGCCGGCTGCCTCTCTGTTGGCTCCTCACCGCCCTTTGTTTTGTGCACGGGCCTGGGGGGGGGTGCTTTTCCTGGGAGGTTAGGTCCCTCAGGCTGCTCCGTTCCCTGAGCGCGCGGCCCACCCCTCCCTGAGCAGGAGCAGTCCGCTTCGGCTAGTGGGGGGTGGGGCGCCCGTGCTGCCGCTCGGCTGTGCCTTGTAGCCAGAGACGTACCTTGCAGGGCTTAGCTATTAATCTGCTTTTACTCCCAGCTATATTGCTCTCCAAGATTCACCGCAGATCTGCCAGAGAGAATGCTCCCTGGTATTCGGAAACCTTTCTCCTCTTTTTTTTTTTTTCCTCTTTATTCCAGACTCCCCTTCCGAGACAGAACCCGTCCCCAGCTCTTTGTCTCTCCCTTTACTTTTTTTTTTTTCTTTCTTTTGTCCTACCTCCTCACGTCGGCAATGGGTCGCCCATCGAGATGCCCGATGTCCTCTGCCAGCATTCAGTTCCTGTTTTTTGGAGTTTGCTCGGCCTTTAAAAGTTCTTTTGGTATATTTATTGGGGAGAGAGTGTTCTCCCCGTCCTATTCCTCCGCCATCTTAGTTCCCTCTGGAAATAACTTCTGAAGAGCACAATAAAATAAAAAGAATGAAAAGAGCTGAGGACAATCTCAGAGATCTGTGGGACCATATCAAATGCACCAGCATTTGAATTATAGGAGTCCGAGAAGAAGAAGAGAAAAATAAAGGGTATGAGAAAATTTTTGAAGAGATTATGGTTGAAAATTTCCCCAACATGGAAAAGGAAATAGTCAATCAAGTCCAAGAGGCACAAAGAGTCCCATACAGGATAAACCCAAGGAGAAACAATCCAAGACATACTAATTAAACTAACAAAGACTAAACACAAAGAAAAAATATTAAAAGCAGCAAGGGAGAAGCAAGGGAAACGCCATATGCTTAACATTCCCTTAAACATACAAGGGAAACCCCATATGCTTAACAGCTGATCTTTCAGCAGAAACTGCAGGCCAGAAGGGAATTGCAGGATATATTTAAAGTACTGAAAGGGAAAAATCTACAACCAAGATTACTGTACCTGGCAAGGATCTCATTCAAAATTGATGGAGAAATAAAAAGCTTTTTCGACAAGCAAAAGTTAAGGGAATTCAGTACCATCAAACCAGCTTTACAACAAATGTTAAAGGGACTTACGTAGTCAAGAAATACAACAAAAGAAAAAAGATCTACAAAACCAACCTCAAAAATTAGAAAATGGCAATAGGAACATATATATCAATAATTACCTTAAATGTAAATAGTTTAAATGCTCCAACCAAAAGACACAGACTGGCTGAATGGATACAAAACAAGACCCATATAAATGCTGTCTACAAGAAACCCACTTCAGACCTCAAGACACATATAGCCTAAAAGTGAGAGGATGGAAAAATATATTCCATGCAAGTGGGAAGCAAAAGACAGCTGGAGTAGCAATCCTCATATCAGACAAAATAGACCTTAAAGTAAAGAAGATTACAAGAGATGGGAAAGGACACTACATAATGATCAAGGGATCAATCCAAGAGAAGGACATAACAGTTGTAAATATCTATGCACCCAACATGGAGCACCTCAATACATAAGACAAACACTAACAGACATAAAAGGAGAAATTGACAGTAATACAGTAATAACTAGCAGATTTTAACACCCCACTCACACCAATGGACAGATCATCAAAACAGAAAATTAACAAGGAAACACAGTGATACATTAGATGATAATGTATGATATATTAGATGATACATTAGATGAGATGGATCTTATTGATATCTTCAGGGCCTTCCATCCAAATGCAGAAGAATACACCTTCTTCTCAAGTGCACTTGGAACATTTTCCAGGATAGACCACATCTTGGGTCACAAATCAAACCTCAGCAAATTTAAGAAAACTGAAATCATATCAAGCATCTTTTCCAATCACAATTCTATGAGACTAGATAGCAATTCCAAGAAAAAAAGTGTAAGATACACAGAAACATGGAGACTAAACAACACACTTCTAAATAGCTAACAGGTTACAGAAGAAATCAAAAAGGAAATTAAAAAATTTCTAGAAACAAATGATAATGAAAACATGACAACTCAAAACCTATGAGATGCAGCAAAAGCAGTTCCAAGAGAGAAGTTTATAGCAATACAATCCTACCTCAAGAAACAAGAAAAACATTGAATAGAAAACCTAATTGTACACCTAAAACAACTGGAAAAAGAAGAAAAAAAAAAACAAAATTAGTAGAAGGAAATAAATCATAAAGACCTGAGCAGAAATAAATGAAAAAGAAATGAAAGAAACAATAGTAAAGATTAATAAAACTAAAAGCTGGTTCTTTGAGAAGATGAACAAAATTAACAAACCTTTAGCCAGACTCATCAAGAAAAAAGAGAGAAGAATCAAATCAACAAAATTAGAAATGAAAAAAGAGAGGTTACATCAGACAAAGCAGAAATACAAAGGATTATAAGAGACTATTATGAACAACTATATGGCAATAAAATTGATAACCTCAAAGAAATGGACAGATTCTTATAAAAATTCAGTCTGCCAAGATTGAACCAGGAAGAAATAGAAATTATGAACAACCTAATTACAGCACTGAAATTGAAGCTGTGACCAAAAATCTCCCAAAAGACAAAAGCCCAGGAGCAAATGGCTTCACAGGAGAATTCTATCAAATTTAGAGAAGAGCTAATGCCTATCCTTCTAAAACTCTTTCAAAATATTGCAGAGGAAGGAACACTTCCAAACTCATTCTACGAGGCCACCATCACCCTGTTACCAAAACCAGACAAAGACAAACCAAAAAAAGAAAACTACAGGAAATATCACTGATGAACATAGATGCAAAAATCCTCAACAAAATTTTAGCAAACAGAATCCAGCAACACATCAAAAAGCTCATACAGCATGATCAAATTGGGTTTCTCCAGGGATGCAAGGATTCTTCAATATACTCAAATCAATCAATGTGATACACCATATTAACAAATTGAAAGATAAAAATTATATGATAATCTCAATAGATGCAGAAAAAGCCTTTGACAAAATTTAGCACCCATTTATGATTAAAACGCTTCAAAAAATGGGCATAGAAGGAACCTACCTCAACATAGTAAAGGCCATAAATAATAAGCCTACAGCAAACATTATTCTCGATGGTGAAAAACTGAAAGCATTCCCCCTAAAATCAGGAACAAGACAAGTGTGTCCACTTTCACCACTATTATTCAACATAGTTCTGGAAGTGCAAGCAACAAATAATCAGGGAAGAAAAAGAAATAAAAGGAATCCAGATTGGAAAAGAGGTAAAGCTCTCACTATTTGCAGATGACATGACACTGTACATAGAAAACCCTAAAGACAGCATCAGAAAATAACTAGAGCTAATCAGTGAATTTTAAAAAGTTGAAGGATACAAAATCAATACACAGAAATCACTTGCAATTCTATATATTAACAATGAAAAGTCAGAAAGAAATTAAGGAATCAATCCCAGTCACCACTGCAACAAAAAAAGAATTAAATATCTAGGAATAAACCTACCTAAGGAGACAAAAGAACTGTACACAGAATATTATGACACCAATGAAAGAAATCAAAGATGACATAAACAGATGGAGAGATATTCCATGTTCCTGGGTAGGGAGAATCAATATTGTAAAAATGACTATACTGCCAAATGCAATCTACAGATTCCATGCGATCCCTATCAAATTACCAATGGCATTTTTCATAAAACTAGAACAAAAAATTTCACAATTCATATGGATACACAAAAAAGCCTGAATAGCCAAAGCAGTCTTGAGAAATAAGAATGGAGCTGGAGAAATCAACCTTCCTGACTTCAGATAATACTACAAAGCTATAGTCATCAAGACAGTATGGTACTGGCATAAAAACAGAAATACAGACCAGTGGAACAAGATAGAAAGCCCAGAAATAAACCCATGCACCTATGGGGACCTTATTTTTCACAAAGAAGGCAAGAATATACCATGGGGCAAAGACAGCCTCTTCAATGAATGGTGCTGGGAAAACCGGACAGCTACATGTAAAAGAATGAAATTAGAACACTTCCCAACACCATACATAAAGATAAACTCAAAATGGATTAAAGACCTAAATGTAAGACCAGAAACTATAAAACTCCCAGAGGAAAACATAGGCAGAACACTTGATTTACATAAATCAAAGCAGATTCTCAATGACCCACTGCCTGGAATAAAGGAAATAAAAACAAAAGTAAACAAGTGGTACCCGATTAAACTTAAAAGCTTTTGCACAGCAAAGGAAACTATAAGCAAGGTGAAAAGACAACCCTCAGAATGGGAGAAAACAATAGCAAATGAAACAACTGACAAAGGATTAACTTCCAAAATATACAAGCAGCTCATACAACTCTATACCAGAAAAACAAACAACCCAATCAAAAAGTGGGGAAAAGACTTAAACAGACATTTCTCCAAAGAAGATAAACAGATGGCTAACAAACACATGAAAAGATGCTCAATATCATTCATTATTAGAGAAATGCAAATCAAAGCTACAATAAAATACCTCACACCAGTCATAATGGCCCTCATCAAAAAGTCTACAAACAATAAATGCTGGAGAGCATATGGAGAATAGGAAATGCTCTTGTACTGTTTGTGGGAATGTAAATTAATATAGCCACTATGGAAGACGGCATGGAGATTCCTTAAAAAACTAGGAATAAAACCACCATATGACCCAGCAATCCCACTCCTAGGCATATACCCTGAGGAAACCAAAATTGCAAGAGACACATGTATCCCATTGTTCATTGCAGCACTATTTACAATAGCTAGAACATGAAAGCAACCTAGATGTCAATTGACAGATGAATGGATAAAGAAGTTGTGGCACATATACACAATGGAATTTACTTAGCCATAAAAAGGAACACATTTGAGTAAGTTCCAATGAGGTGGATGAACCTAGAACCCATATGCAGAGTGAAGTGAATCAGAAAGAGAAAGATAGATACTGTCTTCTAACACATATATACAGAATCTAGAAAAATGGTACTGAAGAATTTATTTACAGGGCAACAGCGGAGAAACAGACACAGAGAATAGACTTATGGACATGTGGAGAGGGGAGGAGAGGGTGAGATGTATGGAAAGAGTAACATGGAAACTTACATTACCATATGTAAAGTAGATAGCTAACAGGAATTTGCTGTATGTCTCAGAAAACTCAAACAGGGTCTCTGTATCAACCTAGAGGGGTGGGATGGGGAGGGAGATGGGAGGGAGGTTCAAAAGGGAGGGGATATATGTATACCAATGTCTGATTCATGTTGAGGTTTGACAGAAAACAGCAAAATTCTATAAAGCAATTATCCTTCAATAAAAAAATAAATTAATTTTAAAAAGAGACAGTGATTTTAGTAAACTGGAAGAGGATTTTCTGGCTTATCAGTGTTGTATCTAAAATTGCTGCTGCTGAGAACAAGCTAAGAAGAGGAAGAACAGGAAGAGGAAAAAGAAGAATCTTTTCTATTCTGAGCACCTCTTAAAACCTAATGACATAATCTCTGTCATCATTCCTGTTTTACAGATGAGGAAAATGCACATAGAGAGTTGAGGTAACTTGCTGTGGAGGACCTGAGAACGTGCCCCACAGATTTCCAAGTATAGGCAATGTAAGCAAATAAGGGTCCAAGCTCTCGGCTCTGAACTCCTTGACTGTGTGTGCTCTGAGGCCATCCTTCCCACAGACTGCTCCCAGCCAAGTTTTGAGGGTGGCAGGGATAAGGCTATCCCTTCCTGGGAAACTCTGGACTTTTCTGATGTTTGACTTTGGCTCAAGGACTCCCTGATGACCTTGCCAAATCATCCTTAGATTTCAGGGTGGTCTTGTTCACCCAACCTTCCCTCTCCTTCACTTAGGGTGAGTCTAGCATTCAGTCCAAAGGCTCCTCCCCATTTTCTCTCACATAAAGGTTTCCCTGATAAAAATCTTTACATTAATAATCTCATCTTGGCATATATCTCTAAGAAGATACAGACTCACACACTTGCCATAGTCACACAAGTAGTAAATGGCAGAGCAGAATTCAAACTCAGTACTGTCTGAATGAGAATTTAACTACTTTATGTTGTTTCCATTTGCCCTAAGAAACAGAATTCTGCTTATCTCCAGCAATCCCATTATTTAGGTTTAAAATAAAATAACAGAACAACACAACAAAAAACAAAATAATACCTATCTTAGCTTGAGTTGCTATAATAAAAATATCATAGATTGGAAGGCTTATAAACAGAGAAATTCATTCCTCCCAGTTCTGGAGGCTATTAAGTCCAAGATCTGGGTGCCATCCAATTCAGTGTCTGGTGAGAACCTGTCACCTGGTTCACAAATGGCCATTTTCATTTGTATCTACATGACAGAAGAAGGCAGATCCCCTGGGTCTTGTTTATAAGGGCACTAATCCCACTGATGAGGGCTCCATCCTTAAGACCTACTCACTCACCAAAGAAGTCCAACCTCCTAAAACCACTACTCTGGAGGTTGCTGCTGCTGAGTCGTTTCAGTCATGTCTGACTCTGTGCGACCCCATAGACGGCAGCCCACCAGGCTCCCCCGTCCCTGGGATTCTCCAGGCAAGAACACTGGAGTGTGTTGCCATTTCCTTCTCCAATGCATGAGAATGAAAAGTGAAAGTGAAGTCAGTCATGTCTGACTCAGCGACCCCATGGACTGCAGCCTACCAGGTTCCTCCATCCATGGGAGTTTCCAGGCGATACTGGAGTGGGATGCCATTGCCTTCTCCGCTCTGGAGGTTAGGATTCCAAAAATTGAAGTTAGAGGGGCACAAATATTCAGTCTATAGCAACAACAAAAAAAATCCCTTATCATTAAGTAGCATCTAGAGAAATCCTGCTAATTAGAATCTTGAGATTGTCATTGCCAAAACAAGCCATAGATTATGCACTCCCCATCCGTAGTACATATATTATACTATATATATTATAGATATAGATAACTGAAGTCCAGAAATGGAGCTATTGTTCCAGCAGAACTCCAAATAGAACCCAACTTCCTGACTTCTAGTTATGTCCCCTTGAAAGCAAAAACTTGATTTTTTTGCTTTAGAAATCTAAGACTTCCAGTAAGAGTTTTATAGTACTTTAAAATGCAACAAGGCAAATAAACCTAAAGTTACTCTCACTTGGCAATGATATCATAGAAATGCATTTTGCTTTCCCTCTCTTTGCCCAGAGCTTTCAGGAGATTGGTGAAAGTGCCTTCTTCTTGCAACTCCTCCATAGTTTCTGTAATTACATCACTGAAAAACTGCCTGTATGGAGAAACAAAAAAGATGAATCAGTAAGATATATTTCCCCACATTCACAAAGGGCTACAGAAATCACACAAGTTAAGACCCGGAAGGACCATCATAACTAAATTGGAATTATTCTTGGAAGGCAGAAATAGTTTAGCATTAGAAAATCTACTAACGGAAATCATCACATTAATAAGGACAAAAGGAGAAAAAAGCCAAATGATCATCATATCATTTAAAAACAAACAACAACTCTTAGAAAAAAGAGAAACTTCTTAACTGGAAAAAGTTGACATACTGATGACTAATGGACCTGGAATGTACAGCATGATATTGTGTATTCAACATTTAAGAACATGTAAAACCATGAACGTGAATGTGAAAGTTGGTCACTCAGTCGTGTCTGACTCTTTGTGACCCCATGGACTGTAGCCCACCAGGCTCCTCTGTCCATGGACTTCTCCAGGCAAGAATACTGGAGTGGGTTACCATTTTCCTTCTCCAAGGGATCTTCCTGACCCTGATTGAATCCAGGCCTCCCACACTGCAGGCAGACTGTTAACCATCTGAGGCACCTATATGTATCATTTAAATAAAATACTTACATACCTAATAAAAGTATCACAACATATACAAGAGAACAATAAACAACAAATTCAGGAGAAATATTTGAGGGAAGGGTGAAGGGACTAGAATCAGAGGCTTCAATTGTACCTGACATATTTTATTTGAAAAAAAAAACTCTTAAAGCTATCATGCAAAATGTTAAGATTTGGTGGTTATATACATAACAATTAATAATTTTATTCATCACATTTTTCTGTATTGTTGAAATATTTCATAATTTTGAAAAATTTAAATCATTTAAAAATTTTTGTGTAAAAAGCTAATACAACACATTTTAGAGATGAGTGAATCCAGACTCAGGAAGATTAAATGCCTTCATTGTCCAAGTTCACAGAACTAGTTTGAAGATTCTTCAGATTTGAAGAATCTAAATTAAATTCAGATTTAATGGACTCCTAGTCCATTGAGTATTCTCTCCTAGGTAGAGAATTTTAAATACTGCCATTTAATGTAAGTAGGATAGTAGGTGTTGCAAGAGGGCATCAGAGGGCAGACACACTGAAACCATAAAAATAGAACACTAGCCAATCTGATCACACGGACCACAGCCTTGTCTAACTCAGTGAAACTAAGCCCTGCCGTGTGGGGCCACCCAAGACAGTTGGGTCATGGTGGAAAGGTCTGACAGAATGTGGTCCACTGGAGAAGGGAACGGCAAACCACGTCAGTATTCTTGCCTTGAGAACCCCATGAACAGTATGAAAGGGCAAAAAGATAGGACACGGAAAGATGAACTCCCCAGGTCGGTAGGTGGGTGCCCAATAGACCCTGATGCTGGGAAGGACTGGGGGCAGGAGGAGAAGGGGATGACAGAGGATGAGATGGCTGGATGGCATCACCGACTCGATGGACATGGGCTTGGGTGGACTCTGGGAGTTGGTGATGGACAGAGAGGCCTGGCGTGCTGCGATTCATGGGGTCACAAAGAGTTGGACACGACTGAGTGACTGAACTGAACTGAACTGGTAAGTTTTGATACAGAATCATCAAGAAGTATACTTACTGTTTTACATAATTATTACCAACAATTCACACACAAAAATTCAATAACTATGTTAAGAAAATAAATACAACGAAATCACATCAATTGAAAAACTATGATCCCACACACTGAGAATGAAAGGACATTAACTAGCAGCTTATAAATAAACAGAACACCATCTTTCAGGGATGCAAATGTGAAACCAGATTATTTCTAACAAGAGATGATACCCTTCTGGTGAGGGTCTAAAGCAGGAGTCAGCAAGTTTTTCTGTAATTGGACAAATAGTAAATGTTTTTGGTTTTGCAGGGAGTTATCATAAGGTTATACTTTCTTTTAAACGTAACAGGATTCTTTGTCAGCAAGCCAGTTGACAGTGAAAAAATTAGCAATATGACAATGGAAATTGAGACTGCTTAAGAAATCCTCAGGATTAAAACAGTTTAAAATTTGACTACTTTGACAATATCTATCTCTTACTAAAGAATAAAGCATCACAATAGCCACCAATCTCTGCCAAGTACTTGGCTGATACCTCTCTCCAAAGTTGTTATCATTATTCTCATTTTTTAAAACTGAAAACAAAGACTCAATAACTTGCCCAACCATATGGCCACCATATTAATACTTTCAATTGTACCACACTTCCCCCTAGACAGCCTTTGGCTCATTCTATCATCTGCATCACTTGGACATAATGACCAATCCATTAAGAGAAGAGAGCAGTCAGCCACCCCTGTACTCACTCTTCATCCATCTAGAAATATATTATCACATTTCCAAATGTGTTCTCCTTCCTTACCTATCAATCTGAATTTTCTTCAGTGTCTCTGTATTCATTATGGTCTGCCTTGTGGGGTTTTTGAAGATAAGATCTTGCACTTTGTTAAACTGGCCTCTTTGTCTTTCCAGCAACTTGGATTCTTCTTTACGTACCAATGGACTGGATATTTTTGAGGGTTCTGATGCTGGTGGAACTTTTTCTGAGCTTCTTCTTTCTGAATGCATTTCTTTGCTATTCTTCTAAAAACAATAAATAATGTCTCACGTTAAGACAGATTTTTAAAACAAAAAGAAACAATACTATTTGAGGGCCTATTCCTATATTTTAAACCTCTTGTAATGTCAGTACCAGAAAATTATCCTCTTCTTCAGCCACATCAAACTATATGCTCTGCTGTTTTGTGTCTTCCTACCTTTAGACAACATCTGCACTCTCCGTCATTCTCCAAACTGGTAAACTTTAAGACTATGACCAAAGATACAGTTCTCTGCAAAACATCTCTACTAGCAGATATTTACCATTTGTAATCATTTGTATAAATATCTCCATTAAATTATAAATTCCATGAGGAGAGGGACAGTGTCTTACAGATCTTGGTGCACCTGAAATTCTTTTTGGAACAAGATGATACTAAATAAATGTGGCCATCTTTATAATCCCATTGTTTAGAACAATGTCCAGGGTACAGCAAAGACTCAAATGTTTGCTGCACACATGAATCGGAAATATAGTCAGCCCTTGGTAACTGTGGAGGATTGGTCTGATCCACCACCACACCCCCGCCCCATCCCTCAAGGAGACCAAACTCCACAGATCTTGAAGTCCCTTATGTAAAATGGCATAGTATTTGTATATAACCTGTGTACATCCTCTCATATACTTTAAATCATCTCTAGATGACTTATAATACTAAAACAATGTAAATACTATGTATATAGCTGCCAGCACACAGCAAATTCAAGTTATGCTTTTGGGAATTTACTGGAATTTTTTTCTGAATATTTTTGATCCATGGTTGCTTGAATCTGCAGATGTGGAACCCACAGATATGGAGGGCCCACTGTATAAAGAATTAAAAGAGAATCGTACCAAAGAGTAGGAGCCAATAGCATATTTAGTGGTGTGGTATAGATTTCAAAGTTCATGTGGGGAAAAGCCAAAAAACTTATTTCTCTGACCCAAACTTGAATAGTAAGAGGTAAGGATTACCATCTTTCAATTGGAACAGGATACAACTTTCAACTGGGACAAGATACATCTTTCAATTGATGATTTCTATTTGATCTGTGGATAAAACCTTGAGCCAATGGGAAACCATATAGCATAGTGGTTATGCAGTTCATATGGGACTCTGAAACCAGACTTCCTTGTTTAAATCCTGGCCCTGTTACTAAACCACATTGACTTTAGACAACTATTTAATATCTCTATGCCTCCATTTTCCCATTGACAAAATAGGAATCATAATAGTACTTGCCATCCTGCAGTTATTGATGAAAGAAAAAAAGAAAGGAAGGAAGGAGAAAAAGAAAGAAAAAGGGCATTTACAACACTACAAAGAACCATGTAAGTTCAGCATTTGATATGATTACTTGAATTCTTGTGCTGATCCTATACATAGAAGAGTTTTATTTGCATAAAACCCTAGGTCTTCCTTAGGTACACTTCAATTAGATTAGTTTATAAAAAAAACTAACAATAAAGATTAATATACACAGACTCAACAGCATTTTTCTTTCATCAACAGCAAGCAAAGATTCAGATCTGAGGAAAACATACATATGCAAGTACAAAACAAAATGCTGCCTTAAATAAGAATTAAATTTTAAATTCACCTTTAAATTAAAATTGATATGACTAACTACAAAAAGAACAGAAGCCATAGAATTCCAACAATTAAATTGAAACATACCTACGCATAAAGAAAGCTTAAAGTATGTAGATGATTATTACTCCAGATTTTCTAATCTAGGGAGGGAATGGGAAACGTTAAGACCTGGAAAGTTTGTTTTTTCTGATTGCCCTAACCATCGTTCCTCTATCTTTGTGCTCAGGCATCTGGAAAAGGAAGCAAATGTGTCAAATGGCCTGATGGACAGATTACTAGAAATAAACATGAGTTTTAAGAAGAGAACTTAAAGGAACAAGTTAAATATTCTGGTCCATTCACCTCTTTGTATGGGAGGGTGTTAGGTCCTAAGGGAAAAAATAAGAACAGTATTCCTGCAAGGGAGCTCTTTCCAAAGTTCAGATAAATTACTCCCACTTCTGGTAGAACTTAGTACATTAGTATGTTTTTCATCATTCCATTCCATGATTCTTTAGCTATAAAAATGGTTGTGGAAGAGGGATAATGCTAACTAAACTTTCATCCCAGTGTTGTTACTGTAAGGCTCAACAATGTGAAGCTTTTGAAGAAAGAAAACATCCACATTAGTACTAACCTTTTTAAATATTTATCTTATGCAGGGCAATGGTACTGTAAACATTTATGAGTTAGAACAACTATAATACTATAAAATGAAAAATTTATTTTAAGAGTCACATTTTTAAAAGTTATATAACTAACATATTCTGAAAGAGGCTTTTAAGCTCTATTAATCAGAATAAGAGTACAAACCTTTACTATTTATATTTCTATAAAATCATAAGCAGGGCCTCTCTCTGTTAAGTCAGAAAATTTTGTGGGTGAAGATAATAAACCAGAATAAAACTGGAGAAGTTTTGTTCTTTTATTTACTGGAATGGTGACCGCTACTGAATGTTGTTTATAAATTTGTGTTTTTCTTTCTCTTTAAAGTTTCTATGATGGAAAATTTACCCTTTTTAAAGCCTGACAATAAATATCATTGAGAAAACGTTTTCTTGTTAACTGAAGATATTTAGTGAGGTTACTTTCTCTTCTGTACTATCTGTTAACAAACAATTTAAGAATTAGACTCATTTTAGCTTTTCCGGTAAGCGGCCTGAGGTGACCCCTAAAAATGGTGCGCTATTCACTCGACCCAGAAAGCCCCACAAAATCATGCAAATCAAGAGGTTCAAATCTTCGTGTTCACATTAAGAACATTCGTGAAATGGCTCAGGCCATAAAGGGTATGCATATCTAAAAAGCCACCAAGTATCTGAAGGATGTCACTTTAAAGAAGCAATGTGTGCCATTCCGTCATCACAATGGTGGAGTTGGGAGGTGTGCACAGGCCAAACAGTGGGGCTGGACGCAGGGTCGGTGGCCCAAAAAGAGTGCTGAATTTTTACTACACATGCTCAAAAACGCAGAGAGTAATGCTGAACTTAAGGACTTAGATGTAGATTCTCTGGTCATTGAGCACATCCAAGTGAACAAAGCTCCCAAGATGCGGTGCAGGACTTACAGAGCTCACAGTCGGATTAACCCCTGCATGAGCTCTCCCTGCCACATTGAGATGATCCTTACTGAAAAAGAACAGATTGTTCCTAAACCAGAAGAGGAGGTTGCACAGAAGAAAAAGATATCCCAGAAGAAACCGAAGAAACAAAAATTTATGGCCCGGGAATAAATGCCGCAAAAAATAAACGCAAATAAAAGTAAATTAAAAAAAAAAAAGAATTAGACTCATTTTAAGTAAACTGAAAGGTTTAGTTCTTGGGTTTCCCGATGTCTTCACTTTTCATAAATTAATAAGGAAACTAATTTGTTGTAAAATTCCTATAATACCCAATAATGTTTTAAAACCACCCTAAAACTCACAGAATGTTAGTATTAGAAGGGCTCATTTAGTTAAAACTCCACAATTCATAAATGAGAAAACTAAGACTGAAAAAGTGAAATGAATTGCTTATTGCACAATTCAACCATAATGATCCTATATCTTCAAATCCACTTTTAAAACTCTAATAAAGTTTTGTGAATCCAGTTTATATATATACCAGTAATAATAATAATAATTATAAAATTGTAAGGGCAATTAAAGGGAAATTTAATTTTCCAGTCACAGTAAATATGGACTTCTTTTCTATTAGACATGAAAATTAACTTACCTTCTCATTTTTATAGCAAGTTGCATTTATCACAGAATCACAAATAATATATTCTGTACAAATTATATCATTTTGTTAAATTTAATAAATATGTATTTGTACTTAAAAATTGTTTATGGTTTAAGGGCTTAAGAATTTATGAAAGATTTTGCTCATTACCAAGTTGAGTTTTTTGGTAACTCAGTGGTGCTTTCAGGGAGGAATCCATAACATCATTGAAAATGTAATGGCTAACGCAATAATGTGTCTGGATATTCAGAAAAGCAGATTGCAACATATTTAGCAACGACAAAGTCATTTTAGATGAAAGCAATGTTGACAGGGTCCACTTGAATTTCCTCCCCCTGGTGTTCAGATAGCTTTTGTGCTGTTGTGCTTAATCGCTCAGTCCAACTCTTTGCGACCCCATGGACTGTAGCCTGCCAGACTCCTCTGTCCATGGGGATTCTCTAGGCAAGAATACTGGAGTGGGTTGCCAGCTGACAAATACCAATACAAGACAAATAAGACAACACAATTATTTATCTCCTCAGTACATATATATCGTATTTATACTGAATTATCCATAGACTTTTTAGAATAACGCCAATACATAAGGAGAAAAGGATATTTTGTGAGATGTACCTTGAGCTATGTCTATTTCACTGCATTAACTGATAGTACATATTTCAGATAATTACTGTAGCCCTTTACCTGACAATAAGGTGCTACTTCCCAAGTTAAACTGAATGGCATAGGTACTGAAAACGATGGAGAAATAAAGAGAAAGCAAAAATTAAGTAATGGTGAATGTATATACCATGCTAATGCTTTGTCTTTTTTCATACTGAACTGGCATGATATAGTTTAGAATGGAGAGCTGGTCTGTGGTGTCCTCCAGAACTGCAGAGATCCTCAGCACGTCTAGAATGGAGAGTGGCTTCGTGATTTCTGGGCTGATTTCTATGACTGCTTCTTTGGCTGTTTCTTCCTTTTCTTCTACAGCAGTATTTGGTGGTTCTCCTGTCACTGACACCGTCACTTCAGAAGGCCAAGCTTCTGGAGGAAGATTTGAGGCTTCCAGTTGACCTCTAAAGAAAGAATGAAGGAAAAAATAAGTCAGCCATCAAATGTTTAAAAATGATTTAAATCCAAAAACACAAGTAGCATGTAGATGGGTTCCTGTAAAGTCCATTTTGCCATATACTCAAGATAATGAACAAAAGTACTTTGCTGATGATTCTGCTTAATAACCCCCAGTAATATTCTGACCTCCCAAAGAAAAGCAATTTACTGTTTATTAAAGATGTGTAGCCCCGCTATTTGTCTATGCTTAACCAATTTGAACTTGAGCCGAAAAACTTTTTTCCTAGCAACGTTTTCAGATGCTAACCAAAATTGTCTCGTGGTTATGTTAACTGAAAGCTCAGCCTCTCTGTACACCGGGTGCCAAATCAAATCCTGGGATCAGAGTTTGGGGTGGAGAAAAAGATAGCTAGTTTTATTGCTTTGCCAAGTAAAGAGGAATCTACAACTATGTTCTGTCTCAAAAAACCAAGTCCCAACCCTAGAGAATTTCATGAGGGTCAGAGTTGGGGTCTCTAAGAAGATTAGAGTGTGGGCAGAACTTGCACTTCCTTAATCTCATCTTAGGTGGTGGGTCTTCTAATCTTGATGAGCTTCTCTGGTCCTTTACATCTTACCTCTGGTGATTTTTAGCTTCTTCTGCCTTGATTGTGCTTCCCTAATAGCTTAGTTGGTAAAGAATCCACCTGAAATGCGGAAGACCTGGGTTCCATCCCTGATTTGGGAAGGTCCCGTGGAGAATGGAAAGACTACCCACTCCAGTATTCTGGCCTGGAGAATTCCATGGACTGTATAGTCCATGGGGTTGCAAAGAGTCGGACATGACTGGACGACTTTTCATTTTCACTTTTCCTTGATTAGCTTCCCAGGTGGCTCTGTTGTAAAGAATCCACCTGCCAATGCAGGAGACATAAGAGGCGCTGGTTCGATCCCTGGGTAGGGAAGATCCCCTGGGAAAGGAAATGGCACCCTACTCCAGTATTCTTGCCTGGAGAATTGCCATGGACAGAGGAGCCTGGGGGGCTACAGTCCATGGAGTCGCAAAGAGCCGGACATGACTGAAGCAACTTGGCACATACACCCTTGATTAGCAACTGTTCAAATCTGCCCTAACAGACAGTTATAATGCTGGAGTCTTGCCTACAAGAAACGGCAGACAGAAAGGCCTCCGTGCCTGGGAGCCCTACAGGGCACTGCTCCATTTCAGTTAGCAAAACGCGGACTGTAGTAGCCATTCTCCGAGGTGGCCCAGACAAGTCTCGCCTTCTTGTACTCATGCCCTTCTGTAGTCTTCCCCACCCTGAGTAGGACTAACCTATATAACCAAAAGGATACTGTGGCTTCTAAGGCCAGGTGATTTTGAGACATTAAAGTTTCTCTATCATTGTCTCAAATCTCTCACTCTGTGGGAATCCAGGTGCCTTGTCATGAGGATACTTCAGAAGCCCTGTGAAAAGGCTCATAAGAGTGAGGAACTAAGGCCTCTTGACAAAAGACAGCATCAGCTTGCCAACTCTTTAAATGAGCCATCTTGGAGTGGATCCCCTAGCTCCAGTTAAGTCTTCAGATGACTGCAGCCATGACCAACTTTGACTTATAAGAAACCCCAAAACAGAACCATCCCACTAAGCTGCTCCTCAATTCTTGACCCATATAACCAAGCTACTCCCAAATTCCTGACCTTCAGAAACTATGTGAAATAATAAACATTTATGTTTCAAGTCACTAAATTTTGGAGTAATCTGTTACACATCTAGGATAAATAATACACATAAATTTAATATAAGTCTTTTTATATATATATATATATATATATATATATAATAAATTGGAATTTGGAACATACTCTTCCATTCTTCTTTAGCTTTGATTTCCTTGGTACATTATAATCTCACGAACATGCAATCACCTAAAGTGGAAAACAACATTGAGATTAGTTTAAGGGAGTGTTGAATGACATTTATTTCTATACCCTCCCACTAAGAGAAAAAGAAGTACAAGAGCTGTGGCTTATCCCCTCTAGCTTTGCAGAGCAAAGAGATGGAAGAAACACTGCCATCAAATGGCACAGGTCTGTTTAGTAGCCAGCTTAATTACTGGCAGATAAATGCAAGCTTCGTGTTTCGTAAGGTAAATTAATGCCAATGTAGGGCTTCCCTGGTGGCTTAGCAGTAAAGAATCTGATGGTAATGCAGGAGATATGGGTTTGATCTCTGGGTCAGAAAGATCCCCTACAGAAGGAAATGGCAACACATTCCAGAATTCCTGCCTGAGATATCCCATGGACAGAGGAGCCTCGGAGGCTACAGTCCATGTGTACACGACTTAGCAACTCAACCACCACCACCAATGTCCAGTATGTCTTGTGTATGTTTTTATATTTTATATTCTGAGTATTAACTGGTAATCTTCATATACAATATATTTACTTTTCTGTTATTCTGATTACTAAAATATTTGATGGTTCCATTCCCCTGATCTGCTAGATTAACAGAATTTATTGCATCCAGACTTAGAAAAACAATTACCATTATACCTAGAAAACTATTTATCCTGAAAATCATTTTAATAGTGCTATCAATATGTTATCTTTCCTCAGTAAAGAAAAGTCCTTTCTGGTTAAATAAGCTTTACAATGAGAACAGCCTATGGAAAATTTTGCCATATACAGAGCAAATAGTGAATAGTAAGTTTCCAATGTGATCTTGTCTACAATAAAGTGATCCTCAGGAGGGTGGTATGAGTATGTCTCATGCAAGAAACATTTTATATGCAAAACTGAAAGAATCTTTCAGATGTTCAAGCTGGTTTTAGAAAAGGCAGAGGAACCAGAGATCAAATTGCCAACATCCACTGGATCATGGAAAAAGCAAGAGTTCCAGAAAAACATCTTATTTCTGCTTTATTGACTATGCCAAAGCCTTTGACTGTGTGGATCACAATAAACTGTGGAAAATTCTGAGAGATGGGACTGCCAGACCACCTGACCTGTCCCTTGAGAAATCTGTCAGGAAGCAACAGTTAGAACTGGACATGGAACAACAGACTGGTTCCAAATAGGAAAAGGAGTACGTCAAGGGTGTATATTGTCACCCTGCTTATTTAACTTATAGGCACAGTACATCATGAGAAATGCTGGGCTGGAGCAAGCACAAGCTGGAATCAAGATTGCCGGGAGAAATATCAATAACCTCAGATATGCAGATGACACCACTCTTATGGCAGAAAGTGAAGAACTAAAGAGCCTCTTGATGAAAGTGAAAGAGGAGACTGCAAAAATTGGCTTAAAGCTCAACATTCAGAAAACTAAGATCATGGCATCTGGTCTCATCACTTCATGGGAAATAGATGGGGAAACAGTGGAAACAGTGGCTGACTTTATTTTTGGGGGCTCCAAAATCACTGCAGATGGTGACTGCAGCCATGAAATTAAAAGACGCTTACTGCTTAGAAGGACATGAGTTTGGGTGGACTCTGGGAATTGGTAATGGACAGGGAGGCCTGGCCTGCTGAGGTTCATGAGGTCGCAAGGAGTCAGACATGACTGAGCAACTGAACTGAAAGAATCTTTACATAAACTGGAAAAAGAAAGATATTCCACACTAGCTAAACATTCCAGTACAAGGGCAGTTTTAGAAACAAGTAATATGCTATTAAGATTTTGTTCTTTTGCTGCGTTGTTCTTTATTTTTCCATTTTTTAGGCCTGGGGCATCAGTAAGTATGCCTCACATAAGTAATATAGGCCTATGCATATGTAGAATCCAGTGCTTTCAAGTTCTGCTGCTCATTCCTCAACACTAGAAACTCAGGAGTCATTTCTGCTTCCTCCATCATCCTGACATCAGCATTCCCCAATTCAAATCATCACCGGGTCCTTTGGATTTTACTTTCAATTTCTATCTCCAATACCCTGCTGAATCTAGCTGTTGTTTCTTGCTTGAACTACTCTAACAGCTTCCAAATTAAAGGTGATCTTTTTGAAATGAAGGGCTCATCTTATAAAATTGAAAATTTCCTCATATTTCTTAGAACCTCTCAATGGTTTCCCATTAACTTGAGAAAAAAACTAAAATTCTTAACTTGGACGTTAGGGCCTGGCTCCTCTGTCCTCTCCAGATCCATCTAGCACTGCCTTCCTATTGCTCTCATGGCTCCAACTTCAATGGACTTCTTTCTTCTAAGGAATCATGCTCCCTTCTAACTCAGGGTTTTTGCATATGCTATTCTTTCAGCTTGAACCACTCTTCCTCTAACCTCTTCACCTTGTAAAGTCCTACTGGTCCATCAGGTACCAGCTCAATCAGTGGCATTTCACTATGCATCTCCCACTTTGCAACTGAAGCAAAGTTCCATGAACAATTTTTTTCTCACACCACTTTCTAATGTGCCATATATTTCACATTTTACTCGCTCCTTGTCTTGCTCTCCTACTAGGATGTAAGTTCCATGAGGGCAGAGATTTCTGTTGTTCTGTTTACTGCAGCGTCCTCCAAGCCAAGAACAAAATTTCGTACATGGTAGTCAGTCTTTCAACAAACTGTTGGAAAAAATGAATGAATCGATAGGGCCACACAAATAAATGTGCAATAATTAGGAAAGGTGAATGTCTGGCATCCACTAAGCTATCCCATTCCAGTGCACAAATATTTACTGAAGACCAACTGCACCTGGGCTAGGTGATGGGCACTTGGAGTTTAGCAACTGTTTTAGTTGTTAAGTCGTGTCCAACTCTTTTGCTACTACATGGACTCTAGCCTGGCAGGCTCCTCTGTCCATGGGATTTCCCAGGCAAGAATACTGGAGTGGGTTGCCATTTCCTTCTCCAGGGGATCTTCCCAAACCAGGGATGGAACCAGCGGCTCCTGCACTGGCAGGGGGATTTTTTTTGTTTTTTCCCCGCTGAGCCATCAGGAAAGCCCTTTGGCAGCTGAGTTCTCTTTAGAAGGCAACAAGGCTTTGTCAGGGCTGTGCTCTTCACCCTTGGAGTCAAAACGAAGAGTGGCGGTAAGAACTTCAGTCACTTCTCGAAAGAGATAAAGGAGTAAAAGGGGGAAAGGATTAAACGGGTGGTAAAGGGAGAGGAGGGCTTTCCAGGTGGCTCAATGGATAAAGAATCCACTGGCAATGCAGGAGCCAAAGGAGACGCCTGTTGGATCCCTGGATCGGGGAGATCCCCTGGAGGAGCGCATGGCAACCCATTCCAGTATTCTTGCCTGGAGAACCCCGTGGACAGAGGAGCCTGGCGCGCTACAGTCCATAGGGTCGCAAAAAGGCGTACACAACAGAACAGGGACGCAAAAAGGGTGAAGACGGCTTCCCAGGTGGCGCTGGTGGTAGAGATGCGGCCAATGCAAGAGATGCGGGTAAACTCCTTGGGTGGGGAAGATCCCCTGGAGGAGAGCATGGCAACCCACTCCAGTACTCTTGCCTAGAGAATCCCAAGGACAAAGAGCCTGGAGGAGGGCGGTGCATAGAGTAGCAAATAGACGCGACTGAGTACACATGCACTCCAAGGGGTAGGAAAGGAATAGAGAAGAACTTTCTCCTGCTTTCTTGCTCGCGGTCTTTCTCTTCCAGGCTAGGGTCAGAGAGTTTCCGTTTGCCCTACTCCTAAGTGGTAAAAAGGAAAAATACCCCCTTATTGGCGAATCAGTTCTGGGGAAATCGAAGCGCAGGTCGTCCTCCCGTTCGGCTTCACTTTACCAACTACACCCTCTGAGGCCTTCGGAACCAAGCTAAGGTGTTTCTATGGCAACGGACAGCCTCGGAGGACCTTTGCTGGCTACTATATTGCCTCCCTGTGTTCCAAAATAATACATTTTGCAGCTTACAAAGATAAAAAGACTTAGGGAAAGAATATTACAGGTGATTTTGAACGTGGTTTGTTTCAGTCAGAAAACAATTTCTGATGCTTACTTTTTTTTGGCGGTCGCGGAAGTTACCTAAACAGGGGCGGGGCGGAGGTGTGTTTTCCCACAAGGCCACGCGGCGGGTCCTTGCCGGTCTCTTTCAGCCATCTTGGACCCTGTGGAGGTGTGTGGACCTCTCGCAGCTGAGTTTGGGGGCAAAAAAGTGGGGTAGGCTCGGCTATATCCCTCGGACGAGGCACTGGTGCGACTCGAGGCTCTACCAGCTAACGATTTCTGTGATTTCCAGAAACAGGGAGGACAGGATGGAAGGGATGTGGGACTGATGGTGCCGGTCCCCTTACCTCCGAGAATGGGTGCTCCGGTAACCCCAGTTGCTTCCGGGCGCTAGCGGAGTAAAATACAAAATAGATGCAGTTTGTCTGGCAGCAGCGGCACCTCTAGGCAGGGTTCTTTGTCCATTTACTGCCACCTCAAACCTGTTTTTTGTATGTTTACTATGTGTTCCCTTAGCTTTTCTTTACTGTTCAGTGTGTTAAAGGGTGGTTCTCTGCCTTCTTCTCTGGCTTCTTGACCTTCATTTTTTTCCCCAGTGATCGTAGCATAAATTTTCTTAGGACTTTCTTTTGGTGTTTCTAGGAGTTATTTTTTGTAGTGCAGAATCTTGCCACTTTAGTTTTTATCTTAATTTTGGTGTTTACTTACTTATCCAGCATTCTTTGAGTTTGGGGTGCTGCTCCACAGGAAGCTAGCAGGTGGGAAACGGGCGTTCCAAGGTTTTAAACTGGTTATTTTTGTTTTAAGGCCTGCTGGGAACAGGACTTCTTAAACGACAAATATGTCTGGAAGGTATGTGTTTTAAAATATCATTGCTTTGTACTTATAGTGTACTTGTTTATTATGGCGTAATCGTAAATGTGAGTTTTAAGTCTCGTGGGGAAAAAAAAATTAGATGTTTGGTATAGGTAAATTTAGGTGGGGGTCATCACAAGTCAAACCTTACCTGTCGCTTGTTGAAGTTAAATGCGATCTTTTAACAGCTTAGAGTTAACAATGTATTTTGTCTTAGGCTGTGGTCCAAGGCCATTTTTGCTGGCTATAAACGGGGTCTACGGAACCAAAGGGAACACACTGCTCTCCTGAAAATTGAAGGTGTATATGCTCGAGATGAAACTGAATTCTATCTAGGCAAGAGATGTGCCTATGTGTACAAAGCAAAGAAGTAAGTTTATAGTATTATACTCTGGAGTTTTTACTTGATTTGTCTCATTTTAAGTTGGTAAAGTAATCGATACTGTTGTGGTTTTTATTTTGGGATTTTAAGCAACTTTAGCGTAGTGTTGGATGTAGATGTCTACTGCACTTAGAAAAATTGCATGGAGAAGGAAATGGCAACCCACTCCAGTGTTCTTGCCTGGAGAATCCCATGGACAGGGGTGCCTGGCAGGCTACAGTCCATGGGGTCTCAAAAGAGTTGGACATGACTTAGCAACTACACGGATACACAAAACAAACTAATGGTTGTCAAAGGAGAGACAGAAGTGTGATAGGACAAATTATGTATATGGGATTAAGATATTAAAAACTCCTATTTATAAAATAGCAACAAGTTTATATTGTATCAGATAAAGATTTATGGCCATTATTGTATAATATTTGATGGAGTATAATCTGTAAAATACTGAATCACAGTGCTGTACCCCTGAAATGTATAATATTGTAAATCTACTGCAATTAAAAATTTAAAATAAAATTAAACAAGTAATTTTTCAAGAAAAATTGCAGCTGTCAATTCTTTCAAAGGGGGAGTCAGCTTCTTATAATATGATTTTAAAGTTTTGTAGAGCATTTTTCATGTACCATAATTCATTTTGTTGCTCTCTTGAAGTTATATTTTTTATGGATGTTTAAAGATATTCTCTCTATATAAGAATATTGGTTCTTAAACCCATTCCAACTCAGTTAAAACTTTTGGGATAGAGGGGGAAGTGGGAGAAATGGGTGGACTGTTGTTTTTTAATTGTTTTAAAAAAGATCTTTGGGGAATGCTTTCATCTCCCTCAGCCCCTTTTCCTGCTGCAACCAGAGAGATCCTTTGAGATTTTTTAATTACAAGTCAAATCATCTATACTTTTGCTGAAACTCCAGCTGGTCCCTATCTCAAATGGATAAAAGCTGAAGTCATTAAGGAGCTTCTAAAACTTTATGCATTTAGGGCTCCCCATGTTTTCTCTTAGTCCATCTAAGATTCATCTTGGTTATATTTTGCCTTTCCCCAAGCCAGGGACACAACCTCCTGTTGTTTAACACAAGCTGTTCCCTTACCTTCCAGTCTTTTTTCCAGCACTAGCTTTTTTAGTAAGGCCTTCCCTGGCTGTTTACAATTACAAACAAATTTCTCTCCCTATACTCACATTTTTTGTTCCCTTTTTCATCTCCCCCGTGTCTTCTCCACTATTATAGCTATTAGCATTTATTTCTCAAGTGAATTAAGTGGTAAACTTGGGTTGAGGGCCACTGATTTAGAAGTCATCTTGATTTTGCACCTCACTATCTTGGTTCTGTGGGTTCTCATGCTTTTTTTATTTTTAATCCTCTTAAAATCAGCAACACAGTAACTCCTGGTGGAAAACCTAACAAAACCAGAGTAATCTGGGGAAAGATAACTCGAGCTCATGGAAACAGTGGCATGGTTCGTGCCAAATTCCGAAGCAACCTTCCCGCTAAGGCCATTGGACACAGAATCCGTGTGGTAAGTACATTTTTAACAGTGTGGAACCTTGTGGAATCTAACTAAGCTCAAGGGTTCAGCTTGGACCACTAAGGACTGTTGTGATAATAAAATGTCACCAATAGTTCAGGCTGTAAAATTAGCAGCTACTGTGAAAATGTATTGTGGAACATTTTCTTGGCATTATATGAAAAGCATTGTTGAAGGCAAAGGGTTCAAATGGATTGTGCCTAGATTTCAGGTAATTGCTAAAGCTGCCTGGAAGTGGTGGGGAATAGCATTTGATCCTTGAACAACACAGGGGTTAGGGGGCTAGTGGGAAATCTATGTATAACTTTGCAGTTGGCATCTGCGTCTGTGGATTCAGTCAACTGCAGATTGTGTAGTATGTATTTACTGAAAAAAATCTGCATATAAGTGGACCGGTGCAGTTCAAATTGGGTTGTTCAAGGGTCAGCTATTTAAATGAACAATTTTCTGGCAAATGTATTAGGCTCTGAAGTAATTGCTGGAAAACGAAAACTCAGTATACCTTTTCCTGGCATAATTCTCTTCTTTTAAACATAATTCTTAATACTTCCCATCTCTTCATCATGACAGTCTTGAAATAGGTATTAAGGCTAACATGCTCACATCCCAAGGCTTCAGCCAAAGCCGTCAACTCCAGATTCTGTGGTTTTTCTAACAGGATGGATCCTGTTTTCTTTAGTTAGGATGCATTTTTAATAGACATGGCTACATCGTTGGGGCCACAGGGCACTACTGAACCTTGCTGAGCATTTGAAAGTTTTAATCAGCAGGTTTTTACTGTTAATGCATGTGAGTGAAGTAGCTTCAGTCATGTCCGAATGCAACCTCATGGACTGAAGCCCTCCAGAGTCCTCTGTCCATGGGATTTCTCAGACAAGGATACTGGAGTGGGTTGCCGTGCCCTTCTCCAGGGTATCTTTCTTACTTGTCTCCTGCATTGGTAGGCGGATTCTTCACCACTACTACTGGGAAGCCCCCGTGTTGTTAGAGGAGGCAAAATTAAATGGACTCTCAGTGTTCCTGGTACTGGTTCTTTGCGAATATTCAGAAACTGAAGGCTATAAACATTAGTCCCCTCCCGCGAGGATTCGAGTCACTGGGTGCCTCTCAGAGAGAGGTGGTGGGGTTAGAGATGTAGTCACGGTGTGGTATTCCTTAACTCTTGTATGTAACGTGCACCTTGTGTTCTTTTTTCCCCCCAGATGCTGTACCCTTCGAGGATTTAAACTTATTGAAAATAAATAAAAGTGTGGATTTGTCCTGTTGTGCTTTTGTTAAATAGCTTACAAAATTCTTGTCCTGAATACAGTTGCTAAGTCCTTAAATGGTGGTGGTTATCAGGCATATACAGAGTACACAGGATCCTAGAGAATATAGGACTATAGGAGGGTTTTGATGAGGATAGGAGGTAGCTTGTATCTTAATACAAGACTTTAAATTGTAGGGGGAAGATTACAAGTGACTTTTAGTTGGAAACAGTGGAAAGGAGTATCTTGGAAGGTTTCTAGTGATGGAGCAATGGAACCTAGCCTATGGAAACATTTTTTAATTTGGCAGCACTGTGTGGCTTGTGGGTTTTTTCTGTCCCCCAACCAGTGATCAAATCTAGGCCCTTGGCAGTGAGAGTACAGGGTCCTAACTACTAGTCTGCCAGGGAAGTCCCTTTAGCCAGTATTGATAGATATGTAAAACTTCTAGATTTCCACATCAATTGGATCTGTAATTCTTCCTTTTATTTCAACTCTGGCACTGTGGTATTGGTAGCTGTCTCCCTCATTACACTGAAAGAACCTTGTTTTGATCTCAAGTACCTTGTAATAGCATGCACTTATTTGATATAGATTGGTTGGGAAACTTGGGGATTAAAAATGGTAGATGGGAGAAATTTGTGGAATATATTGATGGCATTTGGCAGCTTATTTGAACAGACATGGGTGAGATATATTTGGGATTTGACCGGACAAAGCATTCCAGTATTTATATTTGGTTGGGAATAATATGTAACTTGAAAATGTCTCCAAAATGCCATAAACCTTAGGAAAAAAATCTTAGTAGAGGGGTCAGGATTGCCTTGGACAGTGTCCCAATCTTTCTTTGGCTCCATGTTTTAATAAAGGGCAGGATTGAGATATATCTATATATATCCCATGATATAATGGGAGTTTGACAAACTGAGCCCCTTTTGACTTAAAATTGTATGTGGGGTTCTCTAAGCTCTTAAAAATGAGTAGCACATAGCAGTTCTACATTTCACTTAGTTTGATGGTGGCCCCTGAAGCCAGAATTGCTGGAAGTCAGGGAAATTGGTTCTGTGTTTGTACTGCCAGTCTTTGTCCAGCAGCAGCCCTTGGGAGGCATGGCCTTAAGGGGAACAATAGGGGTGGTAAGAAGCAGTAGTTTGGAGTCCTTGAGCAACCATACTCTCCTCACACTTTCAAGGCCACCACATTTCAAATTTCTTAAGTAGAATCTTAAATTGAACTTGGAAAGTTGGGTCAAGGCAAGGAAGAGCAGATACCAGACCTTCCGTGAGCTTTAGTTATCCTCAGAAAAATAACCAACATGAAGTAACTACTTTGTTGTGTTAAGTAGTACTCTTGGGGTCCTCAAACAGGAAGCGATGCTTGAAATAGCACTTGCCAAGCATCTTTTCCTACAATTTCAAAAGGGAAATGACACAAAGATTTTAGGTGTAAGCAGAAGGCATTTGAGGAACCAATTAACTGGGTTATGTAATGTGACTAAAACCTCTTTGGAGTAATTGGAAAGTCTAGAAGACCATCAAATGCCAGGATATTAGTATTTAATTTTGTTTTTGACTGTGTCACCCATAACATAGGGGATCTTAGTTCCTCAACAAGGGGTCGAACCCATGCCCCTTGCAGTGGAAACGAGTCTCTTTTCTTAATGTGGAATGCTTCACATATTTGTGTGTCATCCTTGTGCAGGGACCATGCTAATCCTGCTAGTATCCCAATTTTAGTTTGTGTGCTTCCAAAGTGAGTGTGAAGCAGAGTCTTAACCACTGGACTGCCAAGGATGTCCCAACAGTATTCTCGTATTAGTGTCATCGAAGAGCTTGAGTGACAGGTGACAAAATTCATATTATAGAAAGATCCCTATGCAACCTAGCATAAACAAGGGAAAACCAGATAGGCTTTGCAGTCTTAACTAAGATATTTGCACACTGAAATAGACTAAACATTAACCAAATTTTAAAACCAGTTGTGGAAAGGTTTTCAAAAGTAATGTTCTCAGCTTTGGTTGCTGAACAGGTAACTTTACATATTTGGGCGACCAGGAGATGGTTGGGAGGGGAGAGTTCATGAGTTTGAGAAAGATGGAGAATGCCCACCTGTCTAGGAAGGCAGGTGGTTATTGGGAGTCTGGATTAGGTGTACAGAGGAGAGGAAATCTTAATTCTTATCTCTGTTGTAGGAGTTAAATGGATAGATCTGGAGATGATGGTAGAGCAATGAAGTGGTGGGTAAACAAGAAGTGGTAGGCACTTAAAGCAAGCTGAGAGTTCGTAGGATGACCAGAGTAAATGCAGTTGGAAGTAAGCGTTGTGCTGCACACAAATTTATGCATACTCAAACTGATGTAATGGTAGCACTTGTGAGAGCCTGTATTAGGCTCATCTGCTCCCATAGCAAGGTTTGGTTAGTGCAGACCGTCCTCAAGAGAAAGTTACATTGGAAGAATTGCTTATTTCACAGAAATAAACTAAAATGGCTAGCAGCTTGTCCTTTGGAGACTATTAAAACTGCCACTCCACAAGCGTGACACTACTGTTAGCTCTAGGAACTTGATAACTGTTACCATTCTTTATTCACAATCCACAATTTCTTTATGGTTTTGTGTAGAGAGCACATACTAAAAGTGATAAATTTGGTTTAAAATCCCAACTTCCACTAGTGGGATGATAGACACATTTAATGCCACTATTGTGTAGGATTCCCCACCCATTTTTCTTTCTTTTTCAGTACATAATCTTACCCAATGAAGTATAAATTCTTGGGGATTTTTTTTTTTAACCTACTACAGTTCATAGTATTTACAATATTCAATTTCTGAAGTGTCTGTTACAAGCTCAGTGCTTCCAGTTCCCAGTTTTTTGGTTTCTTTAGTAGGCCACAGGAGATTAGTTTTTTATAGTTCCTTACAGCACATCTTTTAAGCTTTTAATAGCAAGGTTTCCTCCAGGGTTAATTGCTCAGTTACGTCCAACTCTTTGCAACCCCATGAACTGTTAGCCTCCGTCCATGTAGTTTTCCAGGCAAGAAGACTGATGTGGGTAAGTAATTCTCTTCTCCAGGGGATCTTCCCTACTCAGGAATCAAACCCGGTCTCCCGCATTGCAGGCAGATTCTTTGCCATCTAAACTACCGGGGTTAACGCATTTTCAATTCTTAACATTCATTGTACAGTACAGAAAATGACTTTAGTTAAGTGGGTCTCGGACCTCTCTGGGGGTCCAGTGATTAAAAATCCACGTTTCCAATGCAGGGGGCGAGGTTTGATCCCTGGTCAGGAAACAAGATCCCACCTACTGTGAAAGTGAAAGTAGCTCAGTCGTGTCCGACTCTTTGCAACCTCATGGACTATACAGTCCATGTAATTCTCCAGGCCAGAATACTGGAGTGGGGTAATCTTTCGTTTGTGCAGGGTATCTTCCCAACCCATGGACCGAACCTAGGTCTCCCGCATTGCAGGCGGATTCTTTTACCAGCTGAGCCACAAGGGGGAGGACAAAAAAATAAAATTAACAAGATATTATAAATCAACTACCTTCAACTTAAAAAAAGGTAGGTCCTAAAATCGGTGACTCGGATAAGTAAAATTGAAAAGTACATTCCACTTACCTTTTAAACAGCTAAATCGTAAGATTTCGCATCTATTTATGTCTAAGCTCCTGGCACCTAGTGAGTGTATATATTTCCACTGGATAACTGAATTAAGTAAAATTCCCTCAGTAAGGACGCGCACTTACCACCATCTGATCACCATCAACACCCACTAATCTCACAGCGCAACTCACATGGGCCGCTAGGTGGCAGTTACTGGCCGGTTTCAAGCGAATGAAACGCGATGATCGTGATCATCTTCCGCTTTGAACGCCTTACCGGTGACGCCAGCCAATCAAAGAGCGACTTTCAGCCGCCAAGTCCCTCCACCTGCCTGGAGAGGCGAGGGGCGGGGCTGGCGCTGGGCGCGGAGGCGTCACGTACTCCATGGTAACGACGCTCGGCCTGAAGATGGCGGCCGAGTCGGGTAGAAGAGCGGGCTCCTCAGAGTCAGGCCTGGGCCCGAGCCGGTGGCACTGGAGCGGTCCTTTATGGGTCCGAGGCGTTTTACTTCTTTTGGGTGGGCTCCGGGCCAGCACCACATCTATTCCTGTCTCCTTCCGCAGTTCTCCCCCATGCCGGCACCACGTCCCCTCTGACTCTGAGGTAGGGCGACGGAGGGGCCCTGTGAGGGTAAAGTAATATGGGAGGCAACGGTAGCGAGGGTAGTGTTGGAACAGGGTATACTGGAGGAGAGAGCGAGATGGGCACAGAGACTGAACTCTGAGAGGGTTGGGACCAGCCATCGGCTCCCTTCCTGCACCCAGCAGAGTGGCTCAATTCGCCACTCGGAAAGAACATCACTTTCCCGTGCGGAGAGTTGTGCTTATTAGCGAGTAGTCCTAGAGCAGTGGTTTTCCAACTTGGGTGTGCATCAGAATTGCCTACTGTACTGTACTGTGCTCAGTCGTGTCCTAAGAACTTGTTAAAATTCAACTAGCCGCTCCATTCATCCCCTCCCGCTGCCCACTTCTGACTCATTAGATCTTGGATGGAGCCTCAGAATTTGCAGTTGAAGTTCGCGGATTGTTAATGATGCTTCTTGTCTAAGGACCTTACTTTGGAAACCACTGACCTAAAGGTTTGAAAAAGAATTGATTGGAGAGCTAGACAGAGTCATTGCGGAGATATTGGGGGTTCTTTGGAGACAAAATTCAGATTTATTTTCAAGTTACTTCATTACATTGCTTGGCTTTACCCATTATATTACTTGCTTTACCCTGTTCTCCTGCCCTGAAATACCTTTCTCCCTCCCATTATATTTTTCTTCCTGTCTAAATTCTTTCATTCTTAGTTCCTTAATCACAAGGCAGCCTGCTGAAAACCACCCCAGCAGAATGTTCTTCCCATTTTACAATGTGTTTGATCTGTACTCTTTTCTGGCACTTAACTGAATCCCTCTATGTGGTGACAACCTATTTTTCAGGCATATCTTGCTTTTGTAGTTGCATTGTAATTTTCTTTGGTATATGAGATTTGTGTCTTGTACTTTGATTTCTGTACAGTACTTAGAGGAGGGCCACAGTAATCAGTATTCTTTGAGGAAAAGAGACACAGTACCTGGGGGCAGGGCTGCATGTTGTGATTGATTTTATATTAATATTTTGTCTTCTTTATCAAAAAAGATTAATTTGGAAATTTTCAGGTCAGCCCAGAAATCTAAGACCATTCATTGTTGTGATAATTTTCAAATTTCTCTGCATGCCGTTATAACCATATATGCCAGAATACTAAGTTTGGTGTTTGTGGCTATATTACGGCTTTTATCATGACACTGCATTCTGGCTGAATTGTTTTATTTATTTTTTAGTCTCTTAGCAACTTGTAAGTTTATAATACAGTACTGTAGTCTGTAATCACTGTGTTGTACATTAGATCTCCAGGACTTATTTACTACTTGCAAATTTGTACCCTTAAACAACATCTCCTCGGTTCTCCCACCTACCTAGTGAATTCTTTTTAAGATACATTCCCACAAAGCCCTGCACTTCTCTCTCTGAATTTAGATCAAGAGAAAGTAGTTCAAAGAACTGCAAAATCTCTGTACTTGAAGGAACCTTAATAGCTGTTTTCTTCTTGTGATTGTTGCCAGTATACAACTCTCCTACTTATATTTGAACATTTCCACAAGTAGAGACGTTGTCTCCAGAGGCAGTCCCTTTGCTTTTTGGAGAGATCATTGTTCTTTTTATACGGCTGAAAACGGACTTCCCAGGCAGTACAGTGCTAAGACTCCGAGTTTCCACTGCAGGGGACACATGTTCAGTCCCTGGCAGGGAACTAAGATCCCACATGCTGTGCGGCCCAATAAAATAGAAAAAAGTACAGAGCTTGAAAACTCTTCCTGAAACTTCCCTCCGCTATTCTTGTTTATGGCTCTTGGCTGAACAAACTAAATAGTCATGGTGCTTCAGATACTAAAAGCAAGCTATTAAATTCTTGAGAGTTCTCATTCCTAGTAAGTTTTCCTGTTTGTTCATAGAGTATGTTGTAACAAGTCCTCATAGCCATTCTCTTTGCTTTATTTTGGACACAAAGAATAGGCAAATGCTATTCCTTTTAACAGTAGTGACTGCATCTCTGTTAATTGCAACAGGAAATATTACCGTAACTTTATATTGGTAATGGTGGGGAACTACAAAACATTTGACTCATATAACTTGTTCTCAACCAAAAACTTTTAAGTTTTGTTTTTATTTTTTATTGTATAAATTAAAAGAAAACCAAAAACAGAATAATAGTATAATGAACTCCCATGACCCTTTACCCAGCTTCAACACTTGCCACTGTTCTCTTTTTCTGTTTCATATACTTCTGTCCATTCTCCATCCACCCACTGTTATTGTTACTTTTACAAGTTTTTTGTTTTCCCTTAAAGTTTATATATACTAAAATGTAGCAAATGCAATCATTTACATTCATGAAAAACCAACAACCTATCACAATACAGAATAGAACATTTTCAAGTCTCCAGAAAATTTTCTCCTGTCCTGTGCCAATCAGTCTCTCCCACTTCTTTAATTTTTTTCATATTACCTTTAGATTTTGCAAGAAATTAGTTTGCCTGTTCTAGAATTCAGCTTAAATAAATGGAATTATATAATGTATGATACAGTAGATCACATTGAATTTTCCAATAGTAAATCAACCTTGTATTTTTGGAATAGATTTTAATTGGTTATGATATATTATCCTTTTTAATACACTTCTGAATTCAGTTTCCTCATAGATTAAGGATTTTTATATCTATGTTTATAAGTGATGTTGATTTATAGTTTCCTTTTCAGTGAAATTTTTATTAGCTTTTGGTATCAGAATTATGCTGACTGCACAGAATGAGTTGGAAAGTTCTATTGTGTGTTTTCTAAAAGAGTTTGTAGAAAATATCTTCCTTAATATCTTCCCTGTCCTTCACTATCTCCCGGAGTCTGCTCAAACTCATGTCCATTCAGTCAGTGATACCATCCATAACTGAAACTATCAGGGCCTACAATTTTCTTTATGAAAAGTTTTTTTTAAACACTTTTATTGAGCTATAATTTATATACCATAAAATTCACCCACATAAGTATCCAAATACGTGATTTTTAATAAATTTACAGAGTTACAGAACTATCACCACAGTCCAGTTTTGGAACTTCCTCATCACCCTGGAAAGAACCCTTGTGCCCATTTACAGAAAACTCATGTTTCACTTTTGGCCCCAAGAAACCACTTGGTAGGGACAGATAAATCCAGTTTCTCTGATACAGGTCTATTCATACATAGTATCTATTTGATCTTGTGTCAGTCTTGATAACTTGTGTTTTTTAAGGACTTTGTTGTCCTTTTGATGTCTATAGAATCTGAGTGATATACACACTTTCATTTCTAATGTGGTAATTTGTGTTTATTCTATTTTATTCTAGTCCATTCTTTCTTGGAGCTTATTAATTTTATTAATAATTTTAAATAGCCAACCGTTAGCTTTGGTGATTTTCTTTAATTATTGTTTTCTATTTCATTGTTTTCTGTTCTTTGTTATTTCTCCTTTCTCCTTATTGTAGATTTACTTTGCTCATATTGTTAGGCGGAGACTTAGATCATTGTTTTTGAGCTCTTTTTTCTTTTCTACTGTAAACATTTAAAGATCTGTATTTCTCTCAGTACAACTTTAGCCACACTTCACAAATTTTGACACATTGTATTTTAATTATCACTTAGTTCAGATGCTTTTATTTTTTCCCTAGTAATTTTATCTAGTAAATTTAGTAGATAAATTTACTAAATTTTATCTAATAAATCCATGGGTTATTAAAAATGTTTAAAATATAATTTCTAAATATTTGGTCCTTTTCTAGATAGCTTATGGTTATTAATTTCCAATTTAGAGAATATCTTCTGTAAGATTTCAGTTCTTTGAAATTGTTTTGCTTGTAGTTAAGCACATGCTCTATCCCACTAAGCTTTTCTGTGTACTAGTAAAGAGTATACTATAGGTACTGAGTGTAGTTTTCTGTACACATCAATAACGTAAGGTAACTGATGGTACACTTCAGATTTCTATATTTTTTATTTGAGTTTAAGGGTTGTATTCCATTTACAGTTATTGTAAAATCTTAGCTATAGATTTCTATGTTCTTAAAATTTTTTTGTCTGATAGGATCTTAAAATTTTCTATGATTATAAATGTTTTTCTTCTGTTAGTTCTGTCAGTTTTTGCTTCATGGATTTTGAATCTATTGCTAGGTACATTCACACTTATAATTATGAATTTCTGATGTATTAATCCTTTATTATTATAAAACATTACTCTTTATTACTGCTAATACTTTCTGCCTTTGTCTGCTTTGTTGATATTAGTATAGCCACTTCAGCTTTCTTATGATTAGAATTTTATATCTCACCTGTCTGTGAGATGTAAAAGCTTATCTTTTATCTCATTGGAGATAAACTTTAGTATTGAACACCTTTTTTTTAGTGCTTTAACTATTTGTTTCATTGTCTTCTCATCTTCATTTTTTTAAATTAAATACTTTATTTTTTAAAATAAAAACAGGTTTAGACACACTGCAAAATTGTGAAGAAGGTACAGAGGTTTTCCAAGCACTGTATTCCTCTTCACATGCGTAGACTCCCTTACTACCAACATCCCTAATCAGAGTGGTACTTTTGTTATAACTGATGAAACTACACTGACGCATCATAAGCACCTAAAGTCCATAATTTGCATTACAGTTTACTATTGCTGTTGTACATTCTGTGGGTTTGGATGAATGCGTAATGACACATAGCCACCATTGCAGTATCATACATGGTAGTTCCACTGCTTTCAAAATCTTCTGTGCTCTGCCTATTCCTCTGCCACCCTTCTATCCCTGGCAAGCACCAGTCTTTGTACTGTGTCCATAGATTTCCTTTTTCCAAACTGTCACCTGGTTGGAATCCTACAGTACGTAGCCTTTTCCAGTTAACTGCTTTCACTTTGTTGTTGTTCAGTCTCAGTCTCCCAGTCATGTCCGACTCTTTGCAACCTTGTGGAGAGCAGTGCACCAGCCTTTCCTGTCCTTCATCTTCTCCCAGAGCTTGCTCAAACTCATGTCCATTGAATCAGTGACATGCATTTAAGTTTGCTTCATGCCTTCTCATGGCTTAATAGCTCATCCTTTTAACTCTGAATACTATTTCATTGTCTGGATATACCACTGTTTATTTATCCATTTACCTATTGAAAAGCATCTTGGCTGCTTCTGAGTTGTAGCAATTATGAATAAAGCTGCTATAAAGATCCATGAACAGGTTTTTGTGTGAATTTACATTTTTAGCTCATCTGTGTAAATGCCAAGGAGCATGACTGCTGAGTGGTTATGGCAAGAGTATGTTTAGTTTTCTAAGCCAAAACTGTCTTCCAGAATAGCTGTACATGTTGCATTCCCACCAGCAATTAATGAGAGTTCCTATTGCTCCACATCCTTGGCAGCATTTGGTATAGTATATGTTCCAGATTTTGGCCATTCTAATAGCCATAGAGAGATATCTCGTTGTTTTAATTTGCATTTTCCTAATGATATATAATGTGAAACATCTTTTTGTATGTTTATTTGCCATCTGTATACCCTCTTTGGTGAGGTGTGTGTTAAGGTTTTTGGCCCGTGTTTTACTTGAGTTGTTCATTTTCTTATTGTTGAGTTTTAAGAGTTCTTTGTATATTTTGGATAATAGTCCTTTATCCGATGTGTCTTTTGCAAATATATTCTCCCAGTATGTGACTTGTCTTCTTATTTTCTTGATGGTAACTTTCATTGAGCAGAAGTTTTTAATGTATTATTAATAAAGTTGAAATTATCAATTATTTCATTCATGGATTATGTCTTTAGTTTTGTATCTAAAAAGTTGTCCCTAGGCACTTCCCTGGTGGCCTAGTGGGGGCCAGTGCAGAGGGCCTCGGGTTGGTCCCTGGTCAAGGAACTAGATCCCATGCGCCACAACTAACAGTTTGCATGCTGCAACTAAAAAAATAATAAATGGGGACTTCCCTGGTCCAGTGGTTTAAAGTCCACCTTCCAATGCAGGGCATGTGGGTTTGAGCCCTGGTGATAGAACTAAGATTGCACATGGTGTAGGGCAACTAAGCCTGCGAGCTGCAACTACAGAGTCCATGCACTCGAGCTCGTGCTGTAACGAAAGATCCTGTGTGCTGCTAGTAAGACTTGACACGACCAAAAATAAATAATAAATAAATATTTAATAAATAAATAAAACTTCTTCACTATACCCATGAATATCTATCTAGTTTTTATCCTATAGTATCTTAAGAGTTTTACAGTTTTATATTTTACATTTAGATGTATAACCCATTTTGAGTTAATTTTTATGAAAGATATGAGGTCTAACTCTAGATTCATTTTTTTCCATATGAATAGCCAATTGTTCCAATACCATTTGTTGAGAAGACATTGTTTCATTTTATTGCCTTTTTTCCTTTGTCAGAGATCAGTTGAGTGTATTTATGTGGGTCTATTTCTGGGCTCTCTGTTCTGTTTCATTGACCTATTTGTTTCTTCTTTTGCCAGTAACACACTCTTGGTACTGTAACTTTATAGTAAATTTTGAAGTCAAGTAGTGTCATTCCTTCAACTTGTTTTTTTTTCTTCAACATTTTGTTGGCTATTCTGGGTCTTTTGCCATCTGTATAAACTTTGGAATTAGTTTGTTGATATTCACAACATAACTTGCTGAAATTTTGATTGGAATTGGCATGGGTGAAATTGGGAAGAACTAACATCTTGATAATACTGAGTTTTTGTATCCATGAGCATGAACTGTCTCTTGATTTATTTAGTTCTTACATATATATTTTTTCTGAGCGTTACATTTGAAATTTAGTTTGTTAATTTTGAGTCCTTAAGTAGCTAATCTATATATATTTTTTCAAATCTATTCCTTTGTCTCAGGTCATAAATAAGGTCCATCTTAAAACAAATCATGTTGTAAAGAGAGATGTTAATGAACATTTAAGAATTAAGATTATCTACGATAAAAGTATTGAAGAGTAAGTACACCATTATTCTGTCATCTTTTTTATTAAGAATCAAACTATTGAAGATATTTGTATTTGTTACCTGGAGTTCTGTAAATGGAATTAAACTAAATATGCTTTTTAGTTTAGAAAGATGAAGGCCATGAGATATGATTTAAACCTGTGCATCTTGAATAATTTAAACAGAACCAGCGTATATCTACTTGGATGTGGTCAGTTAGAGACCTGGAAGGCACTTTCACAACGAGTACTTGAAGGAAAAATAAGAGGAAATACTAATGTATGCAATAATAAGAACATTTGCAAAATTATTAACCAGAGTGATGATATAGCCTGATTTTTAATTTAGAGTAAGAGAGGTTCAGAAAAGAGATGAATTATGAATCTGTAGTAGTTTATGAAGAGCTATTGGGAGTAGTTGATGTTTTCCCCTATCTTTAACTTCCCTAATGAATGAGACCGTGTTTGATCAACTCTAAAATGCTCGCTGAGATCTGGGGCTCCTGCCAGATATATTCTGAGCAAATGAGACAATGGTTTGCCCTCAGCATGGCAATCTTTATGTTTTATGTCATCGTTTTCAGGTTGCTCCCTGAGAAAAGACACCTTGTAAAGGTATGTAATAAATACTCATGACTTGAATTGAACACTTAAAATGGTGCATTTTATTATATCTTAATTTTACTTCAATAATGAAAAATACATACATGACTATTTTGTGAATGACTAAATAAAAGACATTGTTAAGTGTATTTCTCATTTTCACCAACCATTCATCACCATTCATCACCATTGTTGTGATGATGTACTCACTAAAACTTTGTTCATATTTGATATTAAGTTAGTTTTCTCATTTTATGATGTGATATTAACTCATTCTCATTTTTTTTACTTGTCCTCTTAGGTTTTAGGGGAACAGAGCATGCTTAAGATAGGATGGAAAAGATGACTTTTTAAAAACATCAGAAACAGTTTTCTCGATGTAAATGCTCATTCTCTTGAAGAATAATTGGCCTGATAGTATGAAATGCCAAGGTTGTTTATAAAGGTGCTGGCCTCATACATTTTTTAGCTATTACAGAGGCACACACGTGCATACATACACACACTAAGCCAGGTCATTAGGGGCAACAGAAATTGAAGTTAAAATAGATCTTCTAAATACAAGATTTTCTTAACATGAACTGCATTAATGTTAGAGTCATGTAAAGCAGTCTCAAATTTAAAGTAAGTTAGATTAATAGTTGTGATTTATGTTTTATAATATTCTATTTAAATAGGGTACAGAAGGAACTTTCTGGTGCTCTTTCCTCCAAAACTAAACTAGAAAGTGAAGAAATTCCTTTGCTCTCACGCTCACTCCCCTACCCACACAAACTTTGACTAAATATTGTATTTGAGTTACAAGGCTTTTTCCTTCTTTCCCTTTAGTCATTAATACCCTGTGCTTACATGTTTTAAATATGGTTTATCTTTTAGTTGTAATTCTAACTTTTTTTTTATTTCAACTTTTATTTAGAACAAACTGTTCCCACAAGCTGTTTCTTATTTAGAGAAGACATTCCAGGTTCGTAGACCTGCGGGCACTATATTACTTAGTAGGTATGTTGCATTACACACAGGTCATTTTCTTCAATTGTTTAGCAGTCTGCCCTCTTCATTCTGTCAGTATGGCAAATTTTGAAATTTACACTGGGAGTATTTTATTATGCTGGTTCTTAGAGACCAAATATCTTTTTAAGATATTTAAAAAGAATAAAAGAACATGTTGGGTAGTCATTCTTTCCCTGATTTTCCATTATGACGGTACCCACTGGGTCTTTTCTTTGGGTGTAGTTGTACCCTTTCTCCCATCTTCCCTTCTTTCCTCCTTCATGTGTACAGTATAGGCTTTTGAAGTGTTTGAAAACCCACATTAGGAGGATTTCCCATGGAACCAAAATTCTTTCTGAGACTACTCTTATAACTAAAATAGTAGCTATTGATGAACTAAATATAGCAGCTACTAGTTTTTTACAGTGTTTTTAACTGCTGTGAACTAATCTTGTTTTTTTTTTTTCTAATTAAACTTGAATGTAAAAATGAACTGAAGACAATGTGCAACAAACCAATACCAATACCTACGGAAGGAAAATGATCACCATAGATGCTGTACTGTGGAATGTGCAGAGCATACAAAATGTGGTCCCGTTATAGTGCCTGAGGAGCACCTCCAGGTAGTTCACCCTGCTCTTTGCAACATTTTTATTCTTTAGGATAAACTTAGAACAGATTTTCAGTCTGATTATTTCTGGAAGTTTTTACAGATTTAAGTTCAAAAGCTTCATTCTCTACCAAAAGTAATCACAGTTGAGTGTGCTGATTTTATTCTTTCATTGGTTTTCAAATGAATTTAGTTATTTCTTTTCTTTGCTCTGCAAAACATCTTTTAGCAGCTGTATACCTCAGTATTTTTAAAGGGCAATTTAACCTATCTCTTCAAATAAAAGTAAGGTTCAACCCATCATGGAAATGTATTTCATAAAAATACTTACAACTATATAATATATGTTCAAGGGTATTCTTTGCACAACTATAAATACACCTATACTAGTTACATCATGGCATAACCACATAATGGAATATTATACAGCTGTTAAAGAATGAAATCGATCTCTATATAAATAAATTGTAGCAAAAATTAAATTTAGAATGGATAAACAGTAGGGTCCTACTGTATAGCACAAGAAACTATATTCAATATCCTATGATAAACTATAATGGAAAAGAATGTAAAAAAAGAATGTATAATGTGTATAGCTGAGTTACTTTGTATAGCAGATTTGCACAACACTGTAAATCAACTATACTTCAATAAAAAAATTTTTAAAGGTAAATCAGTGTGGGTAGTTAGCTTATTTTATTTAAAATTAAAAATTATCAATTTTTCACCCTTGGTCTTCCCTTGTGGCTCAGCTCTTAAAGAATACACCTTCAATGAGGGAGACCTGGGTTCAATTCCTGAGTTAGGAAGATCCCCTGGAGAAGGGAAAGGTTACCCACTCCAGTATTCTGACCTGGAGAGTCCATGGGGTTGCAAAGAGTCAGACACAACTGAACGACTTTAACTTATTGGGCTTCCCTGATAGCTAGCTGTTTAAGAATCCTTTCGCAATACAGGAGACTCCAGTTTGATTCCTGGGTTGGGAAGATCTGCAAGAGAAGGGATAGGCTACCCACTCCAGTATTCTTGGGATCCCTCTGTGGCTCAGCTGGTATACAATACACCTGCAATGCGGAAGACCTGGTTCAGTTCCTAGGTCGGGAGGATCCCCTGGAGAAGGGAAAGACTACCCACTACAGTGTTCTGGCCTGGAGAATTCCATGGACTATATAGTCCAGGGGTCACAGAGAGTCAGACAGGACCAAGTGACTTTCACTTTGACTTTTCACTTTCACCTTTCAATAACACTGAAATAAAAGCATAAGTAATAAAAATAAGGAGTATATACACACATATAAAAAGTTATAAAGTAGTTGAAAATATACTAAATATATTAAAAATCTGGAGACATTAAAATTATAATGGTTTTCATTGAGTTGGATTGTGGGGGACTTTTATTTGGTAGGTTATATGTTTTTGTAACTTTGCAATTTTTCATATTAAGCATATATTACTTGTATCAGAAAATATAGAAAAATGCATGAACCAGAAAACCAACTTATACATACTTTTTGGAAAATATGATTATTGCTTTAGATGTTTTTCTCTATTTAACTATGTTCTCTCATTACTTGTAGAAAATAAATATGTTATTGAACATTGATTTTGTAAGCAAAATCAAGCATATGGTTGAAGTGTACTTGTAATTTTTCCTTGAAGTATCTGAAGCTCACCAAAGGCTTTTCGAACCCTATATTGGCACTAATTCAGCTAACTTACTCAGCTTCCATTTCTTTTATCAAATTCCTCAGGAGCATGAAGGGTTTTAGGGACATGTTTCAAAATTAAAACGGCTTATTAATTGCATATTTATCTTTTGTCCTAAGACATTTAGAGACATTTCCTAGACATTTTAAGGCACATTTCTTTTTTCCTACTTTGTTTATTTTTAATTCTTTTTCCTTTTCAAATTCTGTTTTATCTTCTTGTGAGGGCGGGGGAGGTTCCTAAATTTTTTTTTTTTAAGAAATGAAAGATGATGGAAAAGAATGCTGTTAAATCATAGCTTTTCATAACACCAACTATTAGCAGATTAAAGTAATTGAATTTTAAAATTATAAATACGTGTGTTAGAGAAGCAACAGTAAGCAGGAGTGAGAATTTCTGCTTTTTTCTCTCTACAAACATCACTTATGTATTAAAAAAAACCCAATGCTTACTGATTTTCCTATTTATAATTTGGAGATTATGGTTATTTAGGAACTTTGATAGAAATTCTCTAAAAAGCAGGTGTTAAAAGGGCAAAGTTTGCTTAGAAAACTAGAAACAAGGGTAGTATTATAAAGATGACTAACTTTTTACCTTATATACTTTTGTATTATCTGAATTTTTAATACGATACATGAATTACGTTATAATAGGAATGTATTTCCACTGGATGAAGATTTTTATTAATTAACTTTGAATAACCACAGATACACAGAAAATTGCTAAAAAATGTATTTATAAGAAGGTTCCTTGTAATTTTCACCTAGTTTCAGGGTTTAATAAAACCTTTTCTATTTCTGTCTTTTTTGGTACCCTGATGGGATGCCCTTTATAAATAGCAGTAGTTTAGTTTGTTTTAATTAATATTATACATTTATGATCATTGTATATAAAGTAGAAATTTTAATAAAATAAATTTAAAATTAAAGATAGGAACTTGGTAGAGAGAGGTATGCATGTGTGCGTGTGTGTGTACCAAGTCGCTTAGTCATGCCTGATTCTGCGACCCCATGGACTGTAGCCTGCCAGGCTCCGCTGTCCATGGGATTCTCCAGGCAAAAATACTGGAGTGGGTTGCTGTGCCCTCCTCCAGGGGATCTTCCAAACCCAGGGATTGAACCTGTGTCTCTTATATATGCTGCATTTTGGCAGGCAGGTTCTTTACCGCTAGTGCCACGTGGGAAGCCCCAGAGAAAGGTATGGATTTTGATAAAAGTTGAAGAATTAATAAATAAAAATTAAATCATAACATATTTAAACTCTGGATTCACTGTAAGTTAAAAGCCCTTATAGTTAACATTATCTCTGGTCTGATTTTCTGTTGTCCCCTGTGGGCATAGCAATGCAGAGTCTGTTGTCGGGGCAAGTGGCCCTGTGGAGCAGTGGGTGTGCCAGACCAAGAGGGAGTCCGGAATGCAGACTTTGTTCTTTATGTTGGTGCTCTGGCCACTGAGAGGTGCAGCCATGAAAACATCATCTCTTATGCAGCCTATTGTCAGCAGGAAGCAAAAATGGACAGGTAAGCTTCCCCGCCAAGACTTATTCCCAAAAATCTAATATAAGAATTCTCAGGGTGGGCACAGTATTGTAAGTAATTAGCCTCCAATTAAAAAAAAAAACTCTCAGGGTGGGGGGGTGGTTAGGATGGGGAGACACATGTGCACCTGTGACCGATTCATATCGATGTATGGCAAAAACCAGGACAATATTGTAATTATCCTCCAATTAAATTTAGAAGAACTCTCAAAGCATATTCTGAGTGTTTAGAGTACAGGGAGTTTGCATTTGCCAGATTACCTACCTCCAGTAGTAAGAAACAGCATACTGCTTGGATGCAGGTGTGGTGGGGAAATCAAGTTAAAGGACTATTATGCATATGGTAACATGAGTAAAGAAAAAGTCCGCTGTCAACAGAATTTTCTTTGGAAGTGATGCATAGCTCTCTGAGGAAACAGTTTGAACTTTAATTTTAGCACTTCTGTTTTAAACTTTAAGGTGCTGAAAATAACTATTCACCTAATTTTCATATCACTTGATACGTCCTTCACTTAACTTAGTTATTTCTTAAAAATTTAGAATCCTACTTTTTATTTATAAAATATTTCAAAAAATTTTTTCTCAGGCAGTCTTGAAATAAAGCTGTTACGTATACAGAGGATTGCCTGTCACACACCAGACAAATCAATGAAAGACAGTAGAAACTGACATGTCTCAGTATAGACTGTGTGTGACGTCCTCAAATCTAAGAGAGTTAATGTGACTTGTTCATTGTTTGTAAGGACCATTGGTGAGTTCCTAAGCATTCATCTACCAGTCAAAATACTAACCGACTTTAAAGCGCTATTTCACTTCTATCAATATTTAATTAATTTAAGAGAAAAAAATGAAATTATTAGTAGAATCAAATAGACAGTACAAAGGAAATACTAATATATGCTTCAGAGTATTACTGTCAATACTGAGGTCAAAATCAGCATCATGGATATGAAAGCAGTCTTTTAGCATGATACCATATTACTTGTTGTGGCCACTCAGCAGTGGCCACAGGACTGGAAAAGATCAGTTTTCATTCCAATCCCAAAGAAAGGCAATGCCAAAGAATGCTCAAACTACTGCACAGTTACACTCATCGCACATACAATGCTCAAAATTCTCCAAGCCAGGTTTCAGCAATATGTGAACCATGAACTTCCAGATGCTCAAGCTGGTTTTAGAAAAGGCAGGGGAACCAGAGATCAAATTGCCAACATCTGCTGGATCATCAAAAAAGCAAGAGAGTTCCAGAAAAAACATCTATTTCTGCTTCATTGACTGTGCTAGAGCCTTTGACTGTGTGGATCACCATGAACTGTGGAAAATTCTGAAAGAGATGGGAATCCCAGACCACCTGACCTGCCTCTTGAGAAATCTGTCTGCAGGTCAGGAAACAACAGTTAGAACTGGGTATGGAATAACAGACTGTTTCCAAATAGGAAAAGGAGTACGTTGAGGCTGTATATTGTCACCCTGCTTATTTAACTTATATGCGGAATGCATCATGAGAAATTCTGGCCTGGAGGAAGCCACAAGCTGGAATCAAGATTGCCGGGAGAAATATCATAACCTCAGATATGCAGATGACACCACCCTTATGGCAGAAAGTGAAGAAGAACTAAAGAGCCTCTTGATGAAAGTGAAAGAGGAAAGTGAAAAAGTTGGCTTAAAGCTCAACATTCAGAAAACTAAGATCATGGCATCCGGTCCCATCACTTCATGGCACATAGATGGGGAAACAGTGGAAACAGTGACAAACTTTATTTTGGGGGGCTTCAAAATCACTGCAGATGGTGACTACAGCCATGAAATTAAAAGATGCTTACTGCTTGGCAGGAAAGTTGTGACCAACCTAGACAGCATATTAAGAAGCAGAGACGTTGCTTTGATAATAAAGGTCCACCTAGTCAAGGCTATGGTTTTTCCAGTGGTCATGTATGGATGTGAGAGTTGGACTATAAAGAAAGCTGAGCGCCAAAGAATTGATGCTTTTGAACTGTGGTATTGGAGAAGACTCTTGAGAGGCCCTTGGACTGCAAGGAGATCCAACCAGTCCATCCTAAAGGAGATCAGTTCCAAGTGTTTATTGGAAGGACTGATGTTGAAGCTGAAACTCCAGTATTTTGGCCACCTGATGTGAAGAGCTGACTCATTTGAAAAGACCCTGATGCTGGGAAAGATTAAGGGCAGGAGGAGTAGGGGACGACAGAGGATGAGATGGTTGGATGGCATCACCGACTCAATGGACATGAGTTTGGGTAGACTCCGGGAGTTGGTGATGGACAGCGGGGCCTGGCATGCTGCGGTTCACTGGGTCGCAAAGAGTCAGACACAACTGAGCGATTGAACTGAACTGATCGGATATACTTGTTGATCCATGAAATAAAATAAAAAATCTATAGCTTCTGAATACTAAGAATGCTTCCAGTGAAATATTTAATACATTACTGAAGAAGAAAGTACTAGATGGTTTTGCAGATGTGTATGTATTGTTTAGTATTCTTAGAAAAGAATATATATATTTAATAGAATGTTCGATTTTTCCCTGAGAAGATATCATTAAATGTATGATATTTTATAATTAATAGTGTCTCAATATCAAGCAGATATAGTATTTGAAATGCTAAATGAATAAGCTACTTAATAAAATGATTCATATCTCAAAGTAGATATCTTTGAGAAATATACCTTCATAATAGCAATGTTGCAAAATCATGGTTCTTAATCTTAATTTTACCTAAGCCATATGGATTGTGCATACACCCATACACAATCTCATTTTTAATATACTGTTGAGTATCAAGCATTGCAGAACAGTGTACATAATATGATTTCATACTTGCTTTAAAAATCTGCTTATGGATTTGAACATGCTAAGGTAAAAGTCAAAAGTAATTAGGATTACCAGCTATGCTAATTTTCTTAGGAGTACCCTTGTTTTAGACCTAAAAGCCCCATAACCTAGGAAATCCCTCAGTTCTGGGCAAACTGGGATTGAAGGTCACTCTAAAAATAAAACATCCCTAGTGTTAATAGCAGTTACTTGTGATAGTGGAATTTAGTGGTGGTAGGTTGTAAAATAAGGAATTTTTACTTAATTCTTCATGTATTTCTATAGTTTGGATATATAGCTCTTTCCAGTGAATTTTTATTACTTTTTTTAAACAAAAGACATGTTTAAAGTGAACTTTAAAAAAACAAAAGTGAACTTTATGTGTTAGGAACAGAATGGGTTCCCTGGGGAAGTAGGGAGAGGGCTATAAAATCCCATGTTGAGATGGGGTCTAGATTGGTTCATCTCTTTTTAGCACCTGATAATACTGAAAGTACTTAAAGTATTTAATTGTCTTTTAGGAAGAGAATCCAGCATAGGAGTTATCACATAGATGAGAATCTCATAACAAATGAAATAAATCCACGGCCCAAAGATTTGTTTCATTTTCAAAGCCGTGCTGTTATGTTTCTTTAAGGCACTTGAACATTTGGTTCACTTTAGGTACGAAGACTAGTTGAAAGAATAAACGTTCCTCCTGTCAGTGAATTTTAAGCTACTCATACCTGGGGAAGATTCTGGTTTCTTACAAGAATGTTGACCTTTAAAGAAAGAGCAATATCTTGAGTTGGTGTTTTTGAATCTTTTATGATGGAAGTGGCACTTTCCTTCAAAACTGCTATATTGCATTAATTCATTCCATAAATACTTGAGTGTTTAATATATTGCCAGCAGACTAGGTGAACAAAACAGGCACATGTCCAGCCTTGTGGAATTTACAGATTACAGAGGGAGTCAGGTACTAGTTAAATACAGTTAGAAAGAGACATGTGACTTCAAATATGATAAATACTTTGTAGAAAAAGACAGGGTGCTGTGACATAAAAGAGAACAAAAGGATGCAAATATAATTTAGATGAATTGGACAAGAAGACCTCTTTGAAAAAGTGAAACTTTAGATATAAGCTGAAAATTATCAGCATCAGCCACATAAAGAGCTGGATAAGAGCTTATGTTAGGAAAAAGCTGTGTCTACCTGTTGGTGTTGAGGAAGATAGCTTTAGGAGATGCACTGGAGGGAGAAGCAGACAGGTCTGTTTTATTCTAAATGCTTAAGAAGTTCCTGAGGGTTTGAGCCTGATAGAGACATTTATTTTATATTTAAGAGGTCACCATGGCAACGTTTCGGTGAGTAAATCATAGTCATAATTTTTTAAGTGTAAATCTGTTGTTTTCGAGTATGAAAAAAGAAGTGCACTGTGTTTTTTTCTTTGTTTTTTCTTTTTTACCTACATAAGGCAAAGTTACTTTGGAATTAGACTATCTACTACTTGGGGAGGTTTGTGATATTTCTGTGGTAAAATGTTAAGGTCGTGTTGGGAGAAAACACCTTGGGGTTCCTTGTATTGCTGTTTGGCACAGTTTTTGAGACAGTTAGATGCATGGTGAAACTGAACTGCTCTAGGTCCCAGTCAGCTCTTGGATTCTCAAGTTCTAGGCTCATAAAGAGACATCGAATTCTGTAGATTCTAGAATGTATGAAATACTGTATGAAAGATGATGACAAGAAGATAAAAATCTGTATGTTAATGAAGGCATTGTTGGGACAGAAGGAGGAGGATAGTGAAATGAAAATAAGAGGATTCTGTAACTTGCAGCAACCTGAATGGTTGGCTTATTGTCTATCCTATTATATAACTATTTTCCCTCTCTACCTCCTTGTCTGTCCCTGTGCCTGTACATATAGTGAAATGCTGAAGTCAGAAATGACTTTTGCAAGTAAAATAGTGTTAGAATTTAAGTTTTCCAGTTCATTCCCTTTTTTGGTACATATTGACATATTTTACAAATTCACCCTGAAGTATAATTAACTGACTCTATCCTTTCATGGGAACAAGTGTTGATTAGCTGTATCATAGGGAAAAACAGGTGTAAGTCTTGGAAATAAAAGATAGTGAAAGTTAGATGTTATGTTATAAAATTACATTTGATATTTAACAAAGATTTTTCTGACCTTAATCGAAGTTTTTGATAGAAAAATATAGGTTAATAGATATCATAGTACACACAGTCCTGGAATATAATTAAAAATTCAATGTCTGTTTTAACAGGCCAATAGCAGGATATGCTAACCTGTGTCCAAATATGATCTCTACCCAGCCTCAGGAGTTTGTTGGGATGCTGTCCACAGTGAAACATGAGATTATTCATGCGCTGGTAAATTTTTCTGTTAACTATTATTCTTTCCTTCATGCCTTGAGTTTTTAATTATACTCTCATTTTAATTTATATATTAAAATTTAAGATTATGTGGCTTTTTAGATTGTGTTCAATAAAACCTAGTTGATTAGGCCTCTGCCAATAGCCGATAGAGAATTTTTAATGATTAGGATAGTGGTTAGGTTGAGTTATACTACTTAAAATAATTAAAATAAATCCATTGGGTAAATAGGAGTTTTGAAAAAATGATTAAGCTTCTTAAGAAAAGACTTAATAATTAAAAGTGATACCTAGGGACTTCCCTGGTGGTCCAGTGACTTAAACTCTGCATTCCCAATGCAGAGGGCACGGGTTCAATTCCTTGTCAAATCTTTAAGGAAAAAAAAAAGTGATACCTGGTTATAGATCTGTCCTCTCTCTTTTAGAGATCTCATTTCTAAAAGTCTTCTTGATCTATTTAGGTTTTCTAAATTTTATATATACTAACTGATTCAGAACTTCTCTTTGCTTTTCCCCAATCAGTCCAAAGTAGTAAACTTTTACACGATGTCTGGGGAATTAAATAAAGTTGCCTAAGACCTAGGAAATATTTTCCTGATGTCTTTCATGTGTTTAGAAAATATAATAGATGGGAGTAAAATACAGTGATTAAGAGAGAGAATAGATCACACAGATCTAGGTGTGAATCTCCTTAGCTTTACTGCTAAAAATCTTGGGGGTCTGTTAGAAATTATTTAGCCTTTATAAATCTCCATTTCATCCATAAAATGAAGATAGTAGTACATTCTAGAGTGGATTTTTTTCTTGAAGTTTAAATAAAATAAAGCACATAAATGGTTTAGCACCATGCTCTACATAGTAAGCTATAATAAAATTAGTGGCTATTATTTATTGGTCTTTTTTCATGAGCTATCATGTTTGATTTCTTTAAATCAGCAAATACCTGAATAATTCAGTGAAACTCTAGTGTATACAGATAGCACTCATGTTTTTCAATTAAGAAGATTCTAAAATGAATCATCTGTTTTCCTTTTACTAAAAAAGTAAGTCAAATCTGTTATCGTGATGAAAGACAAACATCATTCTAAAAAACATTTTCAGCTTTAAGCTCCAAAAACTGTAGATACTTGATGCTGAGAGAACCAGAAAAAAACCCAGCAGGTTTTAAATCTAATGTGTAAGTGAACATGAGTGCTGAAGTCCCAGACATGAGGTAAATTGGATTATAAACAGGTCACAAAAGAAAAGGTCCAATTGGTCAAGAAGTATATAAAAACATATTGAGATTTATTTTAGCAGTCAGGGAATCTCAGAGTCAGACACTATTGAATGTAAACGCATGCATGAGAGTTACTATGTATATTGACTTTTTTTTTAATAAAAATAATAAAAATTTATTTCAGGAACAAGATGAAACAAATGAAGCACAACTCAGCATCACTCAAATGGTGTGAATAGAAACTGCAAAAAAAAAATCAGTAATTTTGCTAATGTCTAATTATGATGAAAATGATTCTAAATTTGACTGATATTTTTAAGTTATTTATATTGACAAGAAATCAACTAACTGTATTGTCATAATGTGTACATTGACTTTAAGGTAGTAGTTACCTCTAGGAAAAGAAGGAGGAGAAAGGGTTGAGGTAATGGGCCTTCAACAATATTCTGTAGTGTTAATATTTTTTTAAAAAAAAGTCTAAAGAAAATGTAGCCAAACTAATATCTTAAATCCTCTTAAAGAGCAAACATAAGTTTCTTTTAAATTTTTAATCTTTTTTGTATATTTGTGTTTTAAAAATGGCAAAAACCTAAGAAATTAAAAATGTTAGTTTGTCTCAAAAACCATTCTGGAGGGTGGTAAGAATTAAATGTTTAACAAATACACTTATTCTCTATAAAGTTATATATGCTCTAACTATCAAATACAGTCATTCCTGGTACTTTCAATATTAGATATGCATTCTGAAATGTGTGTGCTTAGAAAAATTTTCAACTTGATAGGGAAGAAAAAAATGTGGATTTAGAATATTCTAAAGGATGAGGCACATCATACTATTTTAGGCTTTATATTACGTCAATGAATTGTATATTAAAAACTATTTAGATTTTCTTAGCTGACTCCATTAAATATCTTTTGCATCTTCAGAGATTAAAAAAGAAGAAATGTAGGAATAAAAGAATACTCTGGATTCCATTAATCATTTTGGCAAGCCTTGAATGACACAGAGACCACAGTTATATAAGCAAAGAAATTTGCCAAAGAAATTGATTACATGATCATTTGTGATTGTTAGTTATTTGAATATAAACTATAGCATATTTTCAATGTTAAAACATACTTAAATTAGTAGTTACAAAAAATTTTTTTTAAGTTATTTAGGTTAGGAAAGAAAGTAAAAAGAAATCTTACTAATGAAACAGGAGATGTCCAATGTCAGTAATTTTTTTTTCTTTTCTTGCCCATTTCCTCATCTTATTTGGGAGGGGGAAGAATAGCAAATGGGACTTTGAATACTTTTATGTAAAGTATCTTATTAAAATTGAAGACTTCTTCAAAATATTGTCTAAAAATGTGATTATAAACAAACAAATTCACATTGTAAAGAAAACCTTTAGAAATACAGATGATTTTACATGTTACCACCAAAAGAACTACAGCTCACATTTCTATGTATGTTTCCAGTCTTTTTTCCAGAGTATACATACCCCCACATATGCATACATTTATAGTCTTTTTTTAGGTATAGATATATATTAAGTGTGGACTTTGGGATCAAAGCCTTTGAATTTTTATGAATATTCTTACGAGCACACTCCCCTGCTCTGAACTGTATTGTTCATTATTCTCAATAGCAGCATTCCCTGGTTGCAGGTGTAGAGTTTATTAGTAAGTTCATGTAAAGAAGACCAGCTGTGATAAACACATCTTTAAACAAATAAATGTGTTGTCTATACCAACCAAAGAATGTCTTTACTATTGCTTTTGATTTTTTCACTTAGAATTATCTCAAGTAATTGGAATTTAAAATTCATAATATGGAATAGTTTCAGTCCTGCTCCAGTGTATGGCAGGTTCCTACAGAAGTACTGCCATGAGGCTTTTATGTGGTTGTATCAGTGTTCTCTTTTGATGGTGGCATGCTGTGATATCTATAGTCAGATTTGATATTTTTCACTGTAAGACATTTTGAACTTTTTCTTACAGGGTTTCTCTGCTGGGCTATTTGCATTCTACCGTGATAAAGATGGAAATCCTTTAACTTCAAGATTTGCAGATGGTCTCCCACCTTTTAACTACAGGTATTTGGGTTTTTTTGTTCTTGTTCTCATCCTTTAGGAGGATGCTAAGACTAGAACCTGAGAATTCTTATATGTTAATTTCTACAAATAATAGTGGCTTTATGGCTAGCCCAAGATTGTATATCCTGTATTATTATGACAAGATAGTATATGAGGTTATTTAACTTTACCTTTTCATTTCACAGATGAAACAGCTGAGATGGAGAAAACTTAAGTGACTTATCCAAAGAGCAAAGACTCTTCTTGCCAGGCAGAGCACTTTTCCATCACTCTGTAGTAGCTTACATTACTTTACAGGAGAGTCAGGCCATGGGAGAATATGAGTTGGTTATATTTTGGTTTACTAATAATTATTGTCTATACATTGCACTGCTTACATGTTAACTGTAAACTGTATTTTACAGTTTTTTTAAACTGTATTTTATTTTGTATGTTAGCAGTGATCTAGATGTCAGGGCCTAAAAGAAATAATACTAAAAAATACTAAAAAAAAAAATTAAAGAATTTTACATAGACTGTCAGTCACAGAACTGTAACCATTTGCATGGATTTGTATATCTAATTTAAGAGCACATGTCCACAAAAAGACATGTACATGAATGTTAATGGCAGTTTTGTTATTAATAAAAAAATGGAAACCACCCAAAGGTCTATCAATAGAAGAATGGATAAATAAATTGTAATATATTCCTACAATCAAAAACTACAAGGCACTGAAAAGAACACATTATTGCTACCTGTAATAACCTGAACAGAAGTCATAGTCTAGGTGTATTGAGTTTAAAAACAGTCCATGATCTTTTACTGAGATTCATCCATTTTTCTTAAAGAAGTGCTTCCTTGATTGCTGCAAGCCTTTGGTTAATTTCCAGAGTTCTGAAAAAATTTCATTTGGCTAATTTTGATACTTTCCTCATTGCTTTCATGAAGTTCAGTGGTCCTTACTCTGCCATTTTTACTGACATTTGTCTGGAATTTATTTCTGTATATGGGTTAAAATAGGGATTTTGTCCCTAAAATAGGGATTTAATTTTTTCTTGTTGGATAACCAGTTATAAAAAGTATAACTTACTTTACAACACAATTGTTAAGTAAATTATATTTTCTCACTAAGTTAAAGGGCGTCCCCAGTGGCTCAGCGGTAAAGAATCTGCTTGCAATACAGGTTTAATGCCTGGGTTGGGAAAATCCCCTAGAGAAGGAACTAGCAACCCACTCCAGTATTCTAGCCTGGGAAATCTCATGGACAGAGGAACCTGACAGGCTACAGTCCATGGGGTTGCAAAGAGTCAGACACAATTTATTAACTAAACAACAACAGCAAAATTAAGTTAAAATTTAAGTTCTGTTATATACAGTACTTGAATATCTCTCTAGACATGCTTTTGTTTTATCCAGTAAATTTGTTAAGAGGAAATAATTCACTGACATCTTAACCCAGTATTAGCTATTTGAATTTGAGCAAGTTACTTCATCTCTCTAAGCTTCTGTCTCTTTATCTGCAAAGTAGTGATGATAATCTCTTAAAGTTACTGAAAAGATTAAATTAGAAAATGCTATCAAGTCTTTGCTTGCACTTGGTGTCAAATATAAGGTCCGATATTTTAATTTCATGTTGATATTCATGAACACTTCTGCATTTAAAGTGGTGACAAATTTGCAAGAAGAACTGTCTTTTTATTCTTTAATTGCAGTCTTGGATTATATCAGTGGAGTGATAAAGTAGTTCGAAAAGTGGAGAGATTGTGGGACATTCGCGATAATAAGAGAGTTCCTCACACTGTTAACCTTCTAGTAACACCTCGTGTTGTCGTGAGTATTACTGAGCTTCATGTCTCATGAGCCATCTACTCTTTTCATTCATTATGGTCCTTTCTTTGTTAATCATTATTGTTTAAGAACTAATGATTAAATTTCAAAGCTTGTAGTAGGAGACATAAAGGCAGTACAGTAAAGCTGCAGGCCAAGAGATATCTGAGAAAAAAAAACTTATCAATGACTTAACCCACTCCTTTAAGTTGTTATACCAGTGCTCTGTTGTGATACCCTTTAGGATCACTGGTACTGTTTGCATAATTGCTGGCCATTTCATTTGGAATCAGTTTTATTCAGGAGGGTCTCCAGAGGAACAGAACCAACTGGATGTGTTTGTTGAGAGAGAAAGAGATGAAGAGATTTTTTTTTTTAAGGAGTGGCTGATGTAGTTGTAGAGGTTTATTAGAGTCTAAAATCTGATGAGGTAGGCTGGCAAGCTGAAGAAATAGGGAAGAGTTGCAGTTTGAGTCCAAAGACAGTCAACTGGCAAAATTCCTTCTTGCTCAGAGGTGAGGTCAGTGTTTGTTCTATGAAAACCTTCAACTCACTGACCCATTTATGTTACAGAAAGTGATCAGCTTTACTTAAAATCCACTAATTGAAACGTTAATCTCATCCAAAAACACCTTCACAGAAGCATTCAGAATAATGTTTGATTAAATATGTGGGCACTTAGCCCCAGCCTGGTTGATACATAAAATTAATCATCTCACTTGCTTATTTAATGACAGAAACCTATTCTCCCTACCCCCTCTCTTAACTGCATACAGCTCTTTCTGACCTCTGAACTTTTGTGCTGCTCTCAGAATACTGCCCATCCCTGTACTTCATACTCATAACTGGTGTACAGATGAAACCAAAAGAACAAAATTATTTTCTAATGAACAACTTATTATTCTTAACAAAGACTGTGTCCGTAATATGAGCAGTTTATGGCTGCGTTAAAATCATCTTTGACACAACAATTACAAATGGCAATCATACCAGTCTATAACTTTTTAAAATATACGACTCAAAGCCAAAATCGTCAAATAGAGGAAAAAAGAGAATAATAGAAAAATAGAGAATAGAAAATAATAGAAAAAAGAGAATAATAAGAGAATAGTAGTATAATAGCAAAGAAAAGTGTGACGGTGTCAAAATATTTAATTATATTAAAAGCTATGTTTTTAAAAGACATTCTGTCTTCTCATCAAAGTAATTCCTTAGTGGCTACTTTATTTTATCTAGTGTGATAAGGAGTTTGCCATTATGTTGTACTTTTGTGGGTTTATTTATTTATTTATTTTCTGATTCTTAGGATGAAGCACGAAAACATTTTAACTGTCCAATTCTTGAGGGAATGGAACTGGAAAATCAAGGTGGTATGGGCACTGAGCTCAACCATTGGGAAAAGCGGTTATTAGAGGTCAGTTTATTTGAAAATGTTACTAGACATATTTTTTCTTTAAGAAAATAAACAGATCCACTAACGTAGGTTTTTTTTTTAAATAGGTTCATGCATTTATGCAGGTTTTTCCATTTAATGATATACTTTGCAAGGAATTACAGATGATTCTGCTGTAATACAGTATATGCTTTCCTAAACAATCTGTTTGTTCAAAATAAAAGATAACAATTTGTGGGAAACACAAGTACCAAGTCATTAACAAAAGCAATAAGTCATAATAAAAGAACTAGCTGAGTCTAAAAACACATTGTATTTCCAATAAATAAGCTCCTATATTTATTTGCTTTAGTATTTCTTTTACCTTAAGCAACAGCAAAAAGCAATGGGAGATAGATGGAAGACTATAAATCTAAATAACGGGGACAAGAGTAACATGTACAGAAACAATGCAGCAAGTACTTCTAAGACAGAGCTTCTGGCCCTGCTGAGCCAACTGGAGGAGCATGGAACTTCATGCACAGCACAACATTCCTGTTGCTGTGTTCAGGTGTCTTAGTGTATTTTGGTTTTTTGTTTGTTTTTTAATTTTTATCTTACATCGGAACAGAGTTGACAAACAACGCTGTGTTAGTTTCAGATATACACCAAAGTGATTCATTTAGCTGCTGTTGCTCTAACTGCATAAAACATTAAAATCCAGGAGAGATCGTTATGAACCAACATGATTCCATCTTATACTGATGTGTTTCCCTTATTTGCTAGTCTCATATGAGCTCATTCACATTACAGAAGTTCATCCATTAGTAGAATATGCTTGATACTTGGATCTATTTATTTTTAAATAGCTACATAGTGTTATATGTGGAGAAGGAAATGGCAACCCACTCCAGTATTCTTCCCTGAAGAATCCCATGGACAGAGGAGCCTGAAGGGCTACATTCAGACAACAGTCAGACATGACTTGGTGGCTAAACCACCATAGTGTTATATGAATGTGACAATAATCCTATGTCAGTGAATAAATTATGTTTTAAATGTTTTATCTTAAAAATGTTATAATGAGCAATTTATTTATATCTCCAGTGCCATACAGGAGTGGCATTCCAGTGTGTTCTGAGGTTCAGAAAGCAGTCAATCAAACCTGTAAACCCTAAACAGATCACATTCAAAAAATACTAGAAGGATCTGAGAGAGAAAGTACAGCATGGCAGTCAGGCATTTCTCTTGTGCTCTGCACAGTAATCTAGAGCTATCATCATTGCCTCTTCCAAACACGATAAGTGCAAGACCATAACAGGTGTACGAGAACCAGCCTGGTTTAGAAGTACCACGTCCCAAATAAGGACCAGCATCATTTTTTTTAACAGTTTCATGGGCTTAACTTCCAGATACCTGTAAGGGACATACCTGTAAGACTCACTGCACACAGAGAAGTCCCAAACTGTGGCTAACCAACAGGTATTCATGTTCATCTACAATAATCCCAAGTCCAGAAGCATATCACGTCGTCTTTGCTCCTTAAGTCCTGTTGCCTAGTAACACAGTTAACATTCCACCCTTATTAGGTTTCCAGGGGAGCAGAACTAGAAGGTTAATGCAAGATCAGATTTGTTTATGTAGAAAGAAGAATGGGATTTCTGGGTCAAAGGAAGTTTGAGCAAACTCGAGGAGATAGTGAAGGACCGGGAAGCTTGACATGCTGTAGTCCATGGAGTGGCAAAGAGTCAGACACAACTTAGCGACTGAACGACAATAATATATTTTTTTAGAGATCTGTTTAAATAAGTAAACGGTTGCAGTTTACATGCATCATGATCCAAGTTAGCAAAATTATGAAAAGAATGAAATTAGTGTTTGTACTGACCTTATCTGGGTGACCGTGAAATAACAGTGATAGAAACTTATGGAAGATGTGTACGCTTTTATCTCACATGGGAATTTCAGTTTCTTTATTTTCCTTATGCAGTTTTTCTCAAGTAATTCTCTTTAGGAAGCTACAGACGGGCCAGAAATGAAAATTTACTTACTTTTCAATAGAAGACTTGAGAGCAGTAATTTTACTAGTTTCATTAACTGCTGCTTTTCCTCTGAAATCAACTTTGTGTTCTTGAGCTGTGTTTTAAAAAGATGAAATTAAAGTACTTGAGATGGCAGTCCAACGTTCAACATAAAGATTAGCAAAATATGGGAATTCCCTGGAAGTCCAGTAGTTAGGACTCCACACTTTTGCTGCCAGGAATGTGGGTTCAGTTCCTGGTCTGAGAACTAAGATACCTCAAGCCATGCAGCACACCCCCTACCCAAAAAAGAATAATCAGAGCATCCCAAAGATACAGTGTACTTTCTTAAGAGACAGTGATGTCCTTACCATTAGGTGACCTCCTGGTAGGAATTTTATTATATATTAATTAAGACATTGGGTAGATAGTAGACCTTGATGATATTTTGTATCCCTCAGGCAACTCCTTTGACCCTATGATTTTGTGATAGTTGTTTTTCATATTAGTATGTACTTTTGTGATCACAGAGTATAAAAATTGGTTATAAAAGCATTTTCTTTGTAATTCAAGCAAGTATTCCATTCTTCACTCCATTATCTGGGCATCTGTCTCAACCACCAACAATTACGTTGCCTTAATAGTGTAATGTTTTTACAATATTTCTGTTTCCATATATTTATCTTCATTTTTGTCACAGAGTTCTAAATGCTAGTTACCTGTCATTACAGGGAAATTGTACACAATATAGATATTTGAGGGAAAGAGTAGATTTTTGCTTTAAGCTTCAGTCTGTCATCTTAAAGAAAGCTTATATATTTTACTATTTTAAGTCAACATTTTGTCACCCTCTCACACCTTCACACATTTTGCCCATACATCAGAGCAATCACGGAAATTATTGGGAATTGCAAGGAATCCAGTCTTCTAATTAAAATCTGTTGGTGATTTTCAGAATGAAGCAATGACTGGTTCTCATACCCAGAACCGAGTCCTCTCGCGAATCACTCTGGCGTTAATGGAGGACACTGGGTAAGACAATTGTGAGAATTTTACATGAATTGTTTATTAAATGAGTATTAAGATTACTGTTAAGATGAAATGAATATTAACTTAGGCAAATATATTTTATACTGAAGATAAATATACTTGTGTGTGTTTTTTTTTAAATATACCTGCTTTTAAAATGTATTTCAGTTAGCTATCCATTACCTATACCAGCTCCATTCATTCATTCAGTAAATGTTTGAGACCCTGAGGTATGTAATAGAATAAAACTAAATCCCTGGCATTATGAGATTTATTTTTTAGTAAATAGAGGGCATGATGATATGAAGAAAAAGCTTATATAAACAGTATTTTTAATTATAAGTGAGATTGATTTATGTAGCGATTCCTGGTTTTTAAGGCAGTAGAACTTTCTTATAAAGCAACAGAATACTGTTTTAAAATGACCCCAATGGGAATCTTTTTCTTTGTGGGCTCTTGGGTTTATTTTGATGAGTCTCAGTTTTTGATAGCTTCCTTGCTTTTTGGTATGACAAGATGTACCAGGCTGATCTGCCCACACTCTGTATTCTAGATCTGGCATTAGCCAGTCTTCCAAGGAGCACAAGAATGCCCCTTTTGATTGAGAATAGCTTTTAGAAATCACGATCTATGGACTACATTAATTTCTACTGGATTGTCCTTGTTTCTTACTGTTTTCAGTGGACCAAGAGGGAAATTATTATTTTTGAAAAGAAAAAAAATGCTGGATTCCTTATAGTGCTATTATCACTCTTTCCCATTTATCCCTTAATAAGCAATGACCAACAGAAGTAGTCCTGCTGCTCTATTTTTCTAGCCCTTTTGTAAATAATGCTGGTTTCTTTAAGATATAGGTAGGATGCAGAAGTATCTTGGAGTGTATAAATCACTAGGGAAATCGTGGCACAGGTTAATTTTAAAACATTTCTTCTTTTCTGATGCAACAGAATTCCAGTATACTCCCTTCTCTTTTTTTCTCTCATTCTCTTTGTTTCTTTGCCTTTTATACTCCTTGTCTCACACCTTAAACATTTTCTCCTCTGTGACTTACATTATCTTTGAAAGTTACAACGGAAACATGATGTGGTTTGGTGTTTTTCAAATATAGAAGTATCCTCAAGTACTCGTTTCCCTCAAGACTAAAGGTTCCTAGTCTCTGCTGCAGTGATCCTGTACAGCTGGGACTTTGGTTGTAAATGCTTATCTGTGGGGATAGTCACCAAAGTCCTTTTTGAGGTCTTAGTTTGCTCATTGTTAAGGTTTGTAATTGATAACGCTGGAGTTGTTTTTTAAGTGACAGTAATATAAAGTGCTTTGTTTGGGTTATTTCCACAGCTGGTATAAAGCTAATTACAGCATGGCTGAGAAATTAGACTGGGGCCGAGGAATGGGCTGTGACTTTGTCAGGAGGAGCTGTAAATTCTGGATTGATCAGCAGAAACAAAAGTAAGAATGCATTTCCTCCTATTGTCTTTGCTAACAGTTTATTTCTGATTTTGTCCTCTATCCAGTGTCCCTATTTTCAAAATGTGGTCTAAGCCATTCAGTTTCAAAATGTGTAGAAACTATCTACAGTTCCTTTTTTTTTTTTTTTAATTTTTTGCTGTGTTGGTGCTTTGTTGCTGCGCTAGGGCTTTCTCTGGTTGCAGCAAGCAGGGCCTGCTCTCTAGTTACGGCGAGCAGGGGCTACTCTTTGGTTGCAGTGCATGGACTTCTCATTGTGACGGCTCCTTTCGTGGAGCACGGCTCTGGTGCGTGAGCTTCAGTAGGTGTGGCGCATGGGCTTAGTTGCTCTGCAGCACGTGGGATCTTCCTGGACCAGGGATTGAATCCATGTCTCCTGCATTGGCATGTGGATTCTTTACTACTGAGCCACCAGGGAAGCCCTAACAGGGCTTTTGTGAAGCAAAATTTTTTAATTTTGATTAATTTCAAATTATCAGTTTGTCCTTTTATAAGTCATACCAATGCCTGATTCCTGACTTCAGACATTATGATTTGGTTGGTATGGGGTGCAGTGTGGGCATGGAGGTTTTAAAAGTCTCTCCAGATGATTCTAACGTGCAGCAAAATTTGGGAACAACAACACTAGCAGATCAAGTTGTTGTACTGGAGTTAACTTAACTGTCCCAAAAGTAGCTTCAGTGTTTCCTGCTGCTGCTTATGAGCTGCTTTCCTCATAGCAGGCTTTTAACTCAGACCTCAGACTCCTTAGTAGAAACTCTGAATGATTAAAACTGCTTTGAGACCTAGCCCAGATGAGAAGAGTAAGACTAACATCTTCAACGGAAGTGCTTGTTACCAGGTACTTCTGTAGTGGGCAAGGCAGTGTCCTTGGAGAGAGAAGTTTAAGTCCCATCTCCGTCCCTCGTCAGCTATATAATCCTGGATAAGTTAAATGTCTCAAACTATTTGTTTATCAGTGAAATGAAGATACTAGTTCTACTTTGGAGGGTTCCTTTAGGAATAATGATATTGTATATTATTTGAAAGTTCTAGCAATCATAAAATACTGGACTTCCCTGGTAGCCCTTGTTCACAGCAATTAGAGAAAGTCTGCATACAACAATGAAGACCCAGTGCAACCAAAAATTTTTAAAAATCAATTAATTAAAGTTAAAAACATTGAAATTGTAACAGAAAAGGCAAACTCTAGAATAGACTTCTGATATCTTCCTTAGAGTTTAATACATGGTATTTTTATCTTTGCAGGAGGCAGATGCTGACCCCTTACTGTAACACACTCAGAAGTAATCCATTGCAATTAACTTGCAGACAGGACCAGAGAGCAGTTGCAGTGTGCAATTTGCAAAAGTTTCCAAAACCTTTACCTCAGGAATACCAGGTAACATTTGTCTGGGGCACAGTTTCAGGAATCAGCCTTTTAAAAAGAAGTCTCCAGTTTGAATTGGAAGAGTGAATTAAACTCTTAAGTTTTTCAGTTTGTTAGGCTTCATTTGTTTTCTGTAAGTTAGAAAAAACTGGAGTTTTTCATTTCTTTATAACCAGTATGTTAATTGATAGCAAATAACTAATATCTAGCGATGCCTTTTAGTAGTAGTAAGAGACGTTTAGAATATTTATTTTGGTGTGCTTTTTAAACTATTTATTTTTGTTTCTAAAGTCTTCATCTTTAATTGGTATTTAAAAAAACGAGGTTCTTTAAAGGAAGGAACTGACTGGGAACACAAATATTATCACTTGTATGCAGGATCTTTAAAAAAAAATGATACAACTAAACTTATTTTAAAGTTTATAACTAAACTTTATTTCAAACAGAAACAGACTCGAACTTAGAGAACGAATTTATGATTACCAGGGAGGAAGGGTGAGAGGAGGGATAGATTGGGAGTTTGGAACTGGCATGCACACACTGATATATTTAAAATAGATAACCAGTAAGGTTAGATAGCATCACTAACTCAGTGGACTTTAATTGAGCAAACTCTAGGAGATAATGGAGAAAGAGGAGCCTGGCATGCTGCAGTCCATGGGGTCACAAGGAGTCAGACCCATCTTAGCGACTGAACAACAGCAACCAATAAGCACCTACCGTATAGTACAGGGAGCTCTGCTCAGTACTGTATTAGGTTATTACAACCTAAATGGGAAAAGAATTTGAAAAAGAATAGATACTTTATAACTGAATCACTTTGCTGCACACCTGAAACTAACACAACATTGTTGATCAACTACACTCCAGTATAAAATAAAAATATTTTTTAAAAATAAAAAAATAAATAAAGTACTCTAATCCAGTTAATTAGAAGGCTTGGAATTTCTGCTCTGAACAAGGTTGCCTAATGGTACCTAAAAGTTGAAGACAATGGCCCCATGTGTCAGTCTGAACCTCTGATGTAGGCTTTAAGCATTTTGTTGAAGTGGCTATTTCTAAAAAAGCTTTAACACTGCCTGCCATTGACAAAGGAGCCATAAGTCAGAAATTATCTCAGAAGTGAGTTTAAAGTGATTGCTTCTAAATTTTGAGCTTCCTACGTATACTATAACCCTACTGAGTGCTTTAGACACTGTAAGGTGGTGACTATATATTTCTGTACTTAGTACTATAATTCAATGAGTTGGTATAAAATGTGAAATCTTTAAAATTTTTCTGGTACCTTGTTCCTTTGGTATTCCAAATATTATATATATTATCTCATTCATTTTCTCATGGGTTTTTCAAATTTATCAAAACAAAATATAAATTAAGTCTCCTAAAAACATTTTAAATACATTGTATTTAAAACATCTTAATTTTATGAATTAGTTTTATGTTTTGTCAGCTCTTAAAACTCTTTCTATTTATCCTTTTAAAACATTAATCAAATTTGTCATCTAATAAAAACTCAACTTAGACTAATTTACTTACCTTGCTTATTTCTAAAATCATTACAGCCTTGAAATACCCCTCCAGTAGTATATTACTCTTTTTGTGTTTACTCTGTATGAAAAAAATAGATTAATACCTCCTTTGTATTATACAGCATTAGAGGGTTGCTATAAATTGCCTATGGGCTTCATGTTGATTATATATAATGTTTCTTAATCTCCTGCCTTCCTAATATATTTTTCTTTGTAGTACTTTGATGAACTCAGTGGAGTACCTGCAGAAGATTTGCCTTATTACGGTGGTTCAGTAGAAATTGCTGACTACTGTCCTTTCAGTCAGGAATTCAGCTGGCATTTAAGTGGTGAATATCAGCGCAGCTCAGATTGTAGAGTACTGGAAAATCAACCAGGTCAGTCGTTTAGTGAAGTTAAATGTTATATACATATGAAAAGCATATATAAGCAATATAAAATAGACCCTGGAGCCAGATTGTCTGAGTTTATTTTGTGGTTCCACTGCTATCTATCTGTTTGAAGTAACTTCTCTGCACCTTAGTTTTCTCCTTTGTGCAAAGGAGAGAATACTTGTCTCATAGAGTTGTGAGAATTAAATGAATTAATATAGTTAAGTTGTAGAAGTATGACACATAGAAAGGATTGTTAGTTATTAGATATGCTTGTGCATCTGTGTATACACTACCATTTAGTGCTATCTTATATTTGCATGACGCTTTTTATTTGCAAAGCACTTTGATTTTAATCATTTCGTTTTATTCTTCTAAAAACCTGATAAGAGACGTAGAGAAGATACTATGATCGAATTTCACAGATGAGGGAAGAGATATACTAAGTAATATCGCTAATTGATGTCAGTGTAAGATCTTCCAGTGCAGAACTATTTTTACTATATTATATTAGGTATCCTATTATTTCCTCTCCTGAGGAGTATACATTTTATGTTACTTAGACATAGCGTGTCATTCTGCAGATATCAGAATAATACTGTTGTCCCATAACCAGTAGGATGTGTTGCCATCTTATTTATTCCCTGTTAGTATATATAAATGAACAGGTCATCAAGAAAGTAAACCACATGGTGTTTAGTCAGCAGTAATAGTTGTGGCCCATACTAACCACCTGTGTAAACAAAACATTTTCATGTCTGATTTGTTAATCAAGAGCAATAAATAGTTTTCCTCTGTATAGTCATCAAAAATTTTGACCTGGTCCTTTTTCTCCGCCTGCCTCTTATTCCATACTTCATTACAGGCTAACTTATTTAAAATTGAAGTTTTCATAATATTTTTTCCTTTTATTCTTAAGCCTGGCAGCTTTAACTGGATTTGTATAGTCATTTTTTTCCATCACTTACCTACTTAATAAATTCCTAAAGACCTATGATATAGCTACTCAACAGTTGCATATTACTGCAGAAGTGATGCACATATTTGTCACTTATGACAAAGATATAGTATCGTATTTTATGGTTTTAGAGCTGGAGTTGGCAAATATTTATTATAAAGAGCAAGATAGTAGATATTTTAGACTTTGTGGATCTGTTACAACTTTTCAGCTCTGCTGTTAAGTATGAAAGCAGTTATAGATAATATGTAAGTGAGTAAGTATAGCTGTGTGCCAGTAAAATTTCTTTATGAAAACAGGTAGCTCTCAGGATTTGACCTGAGGATTGGCCTGACCTCTCCTTTTTTTTTTTAAAATGGTCACTGTGTGCTTTGAAGACTTTGAAATACTCCTAAATAAAAGAAATATAAAATTCTGTTTTATTGTTTTATATTTTCTTTCTTAGCTTACACAATTAAGATTTTTAGAAACTGATATAAAATAAAGTTTTATCTCTATAATATTTCAAAATGGACTAATTGAACCATCTGTTTTCAAAAGATGAAACTTGTTTTAAGTGTAGAGAGAGAAAATTATTCCTAGGCTTTTTCTCTCTTTTTAAAAAAATTCCTAGGCTTTATGGACTTCACCCCTTTGTCCGTTAGCCATTTAGATGTCATTTAGTCTACCCCTGTGGGTTTGTGCTTAGTCTAAGACTAGATCAGCCTATCGTTTATTGACTTCCAGGAGATGGCATAAGTTGAAAATATAAGAACATATTGCAAAGGTAACAGCACTCCCCCCAAAAATCTTCATTATATATATCATTGGCCTCATTTTATCATGGGTCACTTGGGAAGTGACTCCTATTTAGACCACCACTGAAGGTGATTCTTAGTGCCATATTCCTCTGTATATTTAACTTCAATGCTCTAGGCCCAGTTTTATCTCTTGTTTCTGATAGAATAGTTTTCTTCTGCTAATTCCTTTATTGAGAATCCAGTTTGAGTTTGGAATTTCCTCTTTCTTTTAATTTTTTTGAATTGACAATTTCCATGAAACATGTTTGATTTTTAAAGCAACTTTTAATCATAAGAGTGTAGCCTATCAGGCTCCACTGTCCGTGGGATTTTCCAGGCAAGAATGGTGGAGCAGGTTGCCATTTCCTTCTCCAGGGGAATCTTCCCATCCCAGGGATTGAACCCAAGTCTTCTGCATTGGGAGGCAGGTTCTTTACCAATTGAGCTACCAGGGAACCCCAACACTAATGAAACATGTGTGATTTTTAAAGCAACTTTTAATCATTAGAGTAGAATGCTTCAGTTTCTTATTCTTTGAGTCTAAAGTCTGTTTAATAAAGAAAACTTCTCTGGTTTGCTTCAGACCTTTTTAAAAACTATGGTGCTGAAAAGTATGGGCCTCATTCAGTTTGTCTAATTCAGAAATCAGCATTTGTCATGGAAAAGTGTGAAAGGAAGCTGAGTTACCCGGACTGGGGGAGTGGATGCTACCAGGTAAGCCATATGATTGTTAATAATTATGCAAAACATTATATAATTGTATCTCATTATATGGCTTTTATATTTTCAAATATATTTTATATCTTTTATTTCTGCTGTTTACTACTTTAGCTTATATATTGTAAATATTAGGGTTTGGATGTTTTTGTGTTGTCAAAATATTGTCATTTCTTTGAGAGAATTTGCCTTTTTCTGTTTGTTTAAAAGTTACTGTATATCACAGAGTTACTGTATATCAATGGGTTTTATAATGATTTTGCTTCTGGGCGTATATCCTAAGGAAATATTAGGGAATATGTAATTTTGTTCTTAAAAAACTACTTTGTAGTGGAAAAAGACTATAATCTTATAAAATCTGAAGGAGGCATGTATCTAAGAATTAATAAATCAACTACTGGTTTTCAGTAGATTTTTTTTCTTTGAAATTAGAAATCCAAAGAGGGTAAACTACTATCTTCTTGATTTATTATTAGCATGTGTGATATTAAATGACTGTACCACCATAGAACTTACTAAGATGCAGGCATTCTGTAATTTAGGAGCATCCAACCTAATGAATATTCTGTACCCTACTAATGGATGTCAGGGAACAGAGTGTGATCCTGAAAACTGAAAAATAAGAATTCACTGTGCCATTTCACCTACAAGAGTTAAGTGGACTAATGTAGCTGGCAATTTAACTTATTATTTTTAAAGTTTCTTTAAAATTAACTTTTTTGGTAACTGCTTTATTGAGGTATAATTTACATACCACATATAATTCATGTAAAATGATCTTTGAAACCTTACAAAAAATAATTTAAAATCAACACATTCTAGCTATAATCTGACAACTATAATCCAGCAACCATTTCTGATAAATTCCTTCTATTCAAGATTTATGTATTGCTTAAATACATAATTTTGATCTAGTTGTAATCATAATACATAGTTTTGTTTTAGTGTTTTTACTTAGGACTTTTTATATAGGCCAAAATACCTTTGCCAAGTTTTTTCCAATAATACTACTTACTATTCTTCATAGCTGTAGAACACTGTATCATTTTGAAGTATCGTGATTAGGGAAGTCATTTTCCTTTTAGATATTGAGTTAATTTTCACTTTTCACCATGTAAACATGTAAATGTAAAAATGGTTTTATAAGTATATTTACATGCTTTTCCTTATTAAAATCAATTTTTTGAAATAAATTCACGTAAGTGAGACTATTAGGTTAAAGGGGATAAAGCTGGAACAGTGTGAACTATAATAGGAGGATGACCTTTTCAGCCTATTTCAATGTATTCTCTACACCACCACCACCACAAAGGGATTATGTATCATCTACAAAGATTAAATGTACTTGGCTTCCCTGTAGTACCTAGTGTTGTCAGTAATTTTGCTAATTTAACCAATTATATGGGAAAATGTGTATGATTTCTAAACAATTAGCTGTTTTGGTTTTTGTTCTTTTTTTTTCTCTTACTCTCTTTGACAGAGAAGTTGCAAGAATGGTACAAAAATATGAGTCATTTAAGTGCAAACTGCTGACGTCTGCCCCTTTATCCCAAATACTTTAAAATGTATTCCATCCTCCTATGTGACTGCAGTACTATAAAAAAAAGTTCAGAAAATTATTATTGATACATCTAATTCTCGGACCCCATTCAAGTTTTGTCTGTTGTCCCAGTAATATCCGTTTAGTAATAGGATCTGGACTAATATCACGTATTGAGTAGTTGTCACGTCTCTTGTTCCCTTCAATCTGGAACAGTTCCTTGGTCTTTCTGACTTTCATAACCTTGACGCTTTTGAAGATTACGAACTCGTTCTTATCTAGGGTATGTCTCAATTTGGGTTTGTCTGATTTCTCTTGTTTAAATTCATGCAATATGTTTTGAGCAGTGATATCACAGAAGTGATGGTTGTGTGCTTTTGGTGGTGCGCTCTTGATTTATCTCTTTGCTGGTCATGTTAACTTGCTGGTATCTACCAGGCATCTCCACTGTCAAGTTAACTGTTTTTCTCTTTTAGTTAATTTCCTATTTAATTAGTAAGTATTTGGATTGGGGGGAAAGTACTATATCAGTAACATTTCTTATACTTTCATTTTATTAATTTATATATTTAAGTCTGTATTGACTCATGGATTGCATTTTATTCAATAGCTTTTACCATTAGTATCTTTGTTTGGATATTCAGGTTGCTATAGATTTAGCCAAATGAAACCCTTTGGATTGATTCCTGTGTCCTTCTAGCTTGTCCTATCTTTTTAAAATATATCCTTGCTTTCTAGCATAAGGTATTTTAGGTTCATCTTCACTTTCTTTGCCCCAACTCTGGAATCAGTCATTTCTCCAAGGAGCTCTCATTTCTTTTAGTAGAGTGAGGTATTTAGAAACTAAAGTCTGTGTGCTAGCTGTATTGTTTGTTGCTATTGGGATATAGCTGCTCCTCAGGCCTTCTTGGTGAACAGAGCTAGGAAATATATGTGTATATGTAATTTTATGTATACTTAAATGTGTGCATATAACCATGAGTTTGCACCAGTATTTTTGATTCCAGTTTAACACCAAATAATCATTTTCATTTTCTCCCTTCTCATATTTGTAACTCTTCTTTCCAACAGTGAGGAATCTTGTTCTCATTGTCTTTAACATGCTTGTTATTTGATCTGTCCACATTCTTGCCATCTCTTCCACTTGTACTTGGTCACCCTCCTCTGACACAGCCTACCAGGTCACAGCATCTCTCCCTCACTGTGAGCCAGACCCCATGCACATCTTTAGAATATAAATGCTCTTTCTTCTGTGAAACTTTGCAATCTTTGTTGTTCTTTTTTTATATCATTTATTGACTCTTAATAATAAGAGTGACACTATTAATTTTGGGGGAAATTTTTATATCCTACCCTTCTTTCCTCAGTTAAAGCTACTTGAGGTCAGGCACTGTGTCATGGCCTTCTACGGTATCCTTTTCAGCACCAAGCTTAATACCCAGTCAATTCTCATTTAAAAGAATGGTTACATTGCATTGTAGCTGTGGTGATGCTTTCTAGGTGTGGGTCATTGAATAACAGACTTATAAGAGTTTACACTTTATTGTTTATTTTCTTGATAGCTTCAGTTCAGTTCAGTCACTCAGTCGTGTCCAACTCTTTGCAACCCCATGAATCCCAGCACGCCAGGCCTCCCTGTCCATCACCAACTCCCGGAGTCTACCCAAACCCATGTTCATCATGTTGGTGATGCCATCTAGCCATCTCATCCTCTGCCATCCCCTTCTCCTCCTGCCCCCAATCTTCCTAGCATTAGAGTCTTTTCCAATGAGTCAACTCTTCACATGAGGTGGCCAAAGTATTGGAGTTTCAGCTTCAACATCAATCCTTCCAGTGAACACCCGGGACTGATCTCCTTTAGGATGGACTGGTTGGATCTTGTCCAAGGGACTCTCAAGAGTCTTCAACACTACCGTTTCAAAAGCATCAATTCTTCAGCACTCAGCTTTCTTCACCATCCAACTCTTACGTCCATACATGACTACTGGAAAAACCATAGCCTTGACTAGATGGACCTTTGTTGGCAAAGTAATGTCTCTACTTTTCAATATGCTATCTAGGTTGGTCATAACTTTCCTTCTAAGGAGTAAGCGTCTTTTAATTTCTTGATAGCTTACTATAATTTAAATTCCTAAATGAATATTATATTTAAATTTAATTGATGACAGAGTTATTTTAAAATGACTCCATCATTGAAATATACTTTTGGAGCTCCCTTTTAAATTTCTTTTAGAAATAGTTTTGTAGCCATCTAAGAAGTCAGTTTCAGTATTTTGCATCATACCTATATTGTCCTAGTCTTAATCAGTTTAGTCAACTGTTTACCAAGTGTTTATAAACAGTTTAGTAATCTGTTTACCAGTTTACCAGACTTGGACTGGGCAAGTTTTGGATATTTCCAGAAGTATATCTACTTACAAAGTAAAAATTTGCCACCATCAAACATATTCAGAATATGCACTTGCTTTGAAGATAGTTCTGGGAGAGAAATTTCAGAAATATTTAAGATGAAGTAGCGTAATGTGAAGTCTTTTTAGAGAACAACTTTGAAGAAAATAGTCATTTAAAAAAATTTTTAAATTAGTTTTAATATGTTTGCCTTTTAAAATTAATTTCATTAGTTACCCCTTGTATTTGAGATATGAATCCTGCCTTTGAAGATATTTACCAGTTGTATTAAATAACTATGATCATTTCATCTTTGAGCTGAGGATCTGGGATAGGGATAAAAATAACAAACTTTTACTATGTTATTTACTATGTTATTTTTTTTTTTTACAGTGAGCATATATTATTTATAAAAACTAATAAAAATTTGATTTACAAAATTTGGTAACTCGTAGAAAGAGTAACATGATTCATGGCACTTTGATAGAGATTTAAACTGAATTATAGGAGGATCATAGAATCTACAGAAATGTTATTATTGATAACTTGGCTTCCAGGGTCTGTGAATTTGCATTATATGTAAAGCTGTATGTTACCTTGTATTTTTCAGGAAAAGTGTCCATAGCTTTCATTAGATTTTTTTAAAGATACTAGACTCAAAGTTTAAGAACTACTACCACAGAGTGAAATCCTTTTAGAACATGAATAACTTAATCCTCTTTATATGAAATTAAGCTCACATACTAGAATCTTGCTGATTTGATTATTTTTTTCAACCTTTTGAAGGTTTCTTGTTCTCCAGAAGGTCTGAAGGTTTGGGTTCAGGATACTTCATATTTGTGTAGTCGGGCCGGGCAGGTCCTCCCCGTGAGTATTCAGATGAATGGGTGGATTCACGATGGAAACCTGCTCTGCCCATCATGTTGGGACTTCTGTGAGCTCTGTCCTCCAGAAACAGATCCTCCAGCTGTTAACCTTACTCGAGCTCTACCCCTGGGTGAGTAGTCTTTATGGTTGGAGTAAAGAGAGGGACTTTTCTTGGAAGATGTTGAAAATTCCCCAGAAGGAAGCTCTGAAACAGATTGTGCATCTTCTAATTGCAGTTTTATGGGAAGATCTCTTTCCCTTCATTGTTAGAAATCGAAGGTAGGTAGACTTGACACCTTACTTCAGTAAGAGCGAGAGTGAGGAAGCTTTGTATGCAGAGAACCTCTGACTGGCACAAAAAATTCCCTGACAGTTATAAAAAGTTAATGTTTCAGCCATTCATTTTGAAATTAAGAGTAAAAATTCTGTTTATTGAATACAAAAAGCAATTAAATATAGTTTAGTTATATTATAACTAGGTGAGATGAAAGAATGGGAAAGACACTGGAAAATGTTCTAAGAAGGGATTGACATGTCCACACAGAAGAGATAGGTGCAAGGAGATGCAGATATACACAGTGAAATAGAAAGACAGGCTGGCAAAGACAGTGGTTTTCACTGAAGGATATTTTACTGATTCTGTAAGACTCCGGAGAGTAGAATTGAGACCAGTAAAATGAAGTTGTAGGGAGACAGATTGAGTAAAATCATTTAGAACCAGGAGAGGAATAGAAGGGACTGTCTTGAGAAGAGTGCCTTCCCTATTAATGAAGATGTGCAAACTGAGGCTGATGACCCATTTCTAAGAGTTATAAAAGTAGAATTCATGAACTCTCAATGAAAGCTTTGACCTATGGTCTATGATGTTTTGTTAAATGATTTATAAGATGTTATGACAGTTTGACATTTTGAAATAGGCCATGTTTCATTTTCTCAGCTGGAGGTATTTTTTAGATGGAATTATATAGTCCTTTGTTTCGTAGTCTGGTTTTAAACAGAGAGCTACATTCACTTTATAGCTCAAAGTTTCTCTATCTCTAAAATTTATTTTTTTTTCTTTCCCACATTCTGAGAGCTTTATCAAAATATGGGCTACAAGTAGACGGTGAGTTTGGGGGTATGGATACTTACTTATGTTAGGAGTGCCCAGGACCACCCCCAGATTTCATGATTCTCTAGGACTCTAGTTGTACTTATGGTGCTATGTTGTATTTTTTGTGGTACTATGTTGTGATTTCTTCCTGTTAACCAGTTCTATGAGGGAGCATGCTCAGAAAAGGATTGTTACCTCTAAATCATTACCACAGTTTTGAAAAATGTATAAAATATTGTTAGAATAGATGTCTTTTAGGCATAGTTTCCATTAGTGAACATGAAAGATTTAGTTCTAACTTCTTTTTTTTTAATTTATCTTTTAATTGAAGGATAATTGCTTTACAGTATTTTGTTGTTTTCTTTCAAACCTCAATTTAGTTCTAAATTCTTCCTGATCTCTTCAGATTGTAGAGGTTGTTTTGTTTCCGTTTATTAAACGCTGGACCCTTTGCTGAGTGCTCTATGTGTATATCCATGTATTTAATCATCACAAAACCTAATAAGGTAGGAATTATCACTTTACACATGAGAAAACTAAGGCATAAAGAGATTAAGTGATACATTCACTGTTACAACTAATAAGGTGCAGATCAAAACCCAGATCGGAGTTGTCTCATTCATTTTGAAACACCCTCTTTGTATCTTTCCTTTGTGAAGAGTACTGTCACAGAAAGTGCAGTGTTTTTGAAGGACGACAAATGTTCCAGAGCCACCATTAATGTTTTAATGGTTTTAATGTTTTAGCTTGTTAAATTTTAGTACCAGTAGCAGATAAACAATAGCTAGTTCATTTCTCCTCCTTTTTCCTTTGGATCAAATTGAGAATGAGGAAATAAAAGGATGTCTGTGTTATTAGAAACTCCAGGGTCTATCCTTATTCCAACCAACACCACTCGTATCTAATGCTCCAGGCCAGAACTAATCCAGTACATCTTTCTGGGGTGGTGGAGTTGTTCTATAATCTGTACTGCCCCATACAACAGTCATTAGTCACTTGTGACTATTAAACATGTGAAATGTGGCTAGTGTGACTGAGGAACTAAATATTTTGTTTGATTTTGGTTAATTTAGATAGCACATATAGCTTATGGCTATGTGTATATACACATCTAACTGATTTACTTCGCTGTACAGTGGAAAGTGACACAACATTATTGTAAAGCAACTATACTCCAATAAAAATTAGTTAAAAAAAATTTTTTTAAAGTCACCAGCAGAATAAAAAACACCTGTGTAAGCCAACCAAAGAAAGACAATTGATCAGGAAGGAAGGAGAGGTTTTATAGTAAATAGAAGACAAAAAAAAAAAATCCTAATCACTACCATCAAAGTGAAGAATGCTATAAAAACCAACAAAGATGCAATGAGATGATCAACAAATCCAAAACCCAGTTTTTTAAAGCGCCGTAATATAGTAAAAATTCTAAAAAGTTTGATCAAGAAAAACATAGGCATGGTAAAAATTTTAAATATACACATAATATACACATGCTTTGGAAATGAAAAAGAGTAGGTCCATCTCATAAAAGCTAGAAAATGAATAAAAAAGCATAAGGGTGCTAATATTTCCATCTTAATAGGAAGCCAAGTGATAATGTGGAAAGTAAATGGAACATGAATAGGGTTTGCTTATACAGGACCTCAGACAAACCATAAGTAAGTAAGGAGAGGGAAAAAAAGAAGGTGAAATATAATATAGGTTAAATTATCACTTGACTAGCAGGAGCGTTTTATCTAAATTAGGAAATAGTAGTTTAAGCTTACACTATTTTAGAAGACTTACTTATTTATTTTAATTGGAGGCTAATTACTTTACAATATTGTAGTGGTTTTTGCCATACATTGACACGAATCAGCCATGGGTGTACATGTGTTCCGCATCCTGAACCGCCCCCCCTACTTCCCTCCCCATCCCATCCTGCAGTAACCATCAAGGATTAAAACAGGGTTGGGGTTGAGGGAAGAATACGATGTAAGACCAAGTTTTTATTATATGCCCTCTTATACTGTTTTTTTCACCCTGATATTTGAATATTTTAAAAACTAAAATAAAAATGCTGTTTAATCAGTAGGATTTAAAACAATAAAGTCAAACTGGTTACATTTAACATGGTTTGACACAGTGCCTTCTAATCTGACTTTATCTGACCGATTTTGCCATTAAAGAGGCAAAATAATCACATTCGTAGACTGTGTAGCCATAGCTCAAAGTTATATCTTTATTGTACATTGTGTAGTCTAATGAATATTTGCTGGTATTTAGGCTACTTTCTTTTGCATTTCACCTAAAATATGTCATTAAAAAAGAAATGCCTATTTGCAGGGCAGGAATAGAGATGCAGATGTAGAGTGGACTTGTGCACATGGAGGGGAAGGAGAAGATGGAACGAATTGAGAGAGTAGCGTTGACACATACACAGTACCATGTATAAAATAGATATACTTCCATACATACTGCTTGGAAGCTGCTGTATAGCACAGGAAGCTCAGCTTGGTGCTCAGTGATGACCTACAAGGATGGAGAGAGGGAGGGAATGTATGTATACCTACAGCCGATTCACATTGTTGTATAGCAGAGACTAACACAATGTTGTAAAGCAATTATGTGCCAATTAAAAAAAATCAGCGAGCTGGCCTGGTGGCTCATTGGTAAATAATCTGCCTGCAAGTGCGGGGACACAGGTCCAGGAAGATCCCACGTGCTGCAGAGCAGCTGAGCCCATGTGCTGCAGCTGCTGAGCCTGCACCCTAGAGCCTGTGCTCACAACAGGAGAAGCCCCTGCAGTGAGAAGCCCATGCACCACAACTATTAACAGAGAGTAGCCCCTACTCACCGCAACTAGAAAAAAGCTCATAATATACATATATATATAAAAATCAGCAAATGATAGTCCACGGTCCGGCCCCCCCACAAAAAAAGAGCTTGTTTATTGCAAAAAGAAAAGACAGTAAAAGTTACTTTAAAATAAATTTAAATAGCACATATAGCTGTTGGACATATTGGACAGTGTAGCTCTAGGTCAGAAGCTCAAACTTGCATAAGATGCAAACTTTAGCATCCATCAAAATCAGGTTAAAACACAGATACTAGTTTCTGATTCAGAAGATCTGGGTTGGAGTCTGAGAATCTGCAGTTTTAACAAGTTCCCATGTGAGACTGATGTTGATACAAATGCTGCACTTTGAGAAGGACTGATTTTTCTAAGATTTAACAATCGTCAGCTGGTTCCATTGGGAAAGAATATAAGTTCCCCATGGTTTACCTGAATTATATGCAATGAAATAATTTTCTTAAATGCTTATTTCACACTGTATAGTTCTCAGAAAAACAGCTGTAGTGCATTAACATTATCATTTTGTAAATTTTATGACCAGTCCTTTTTTTCTTTTTAAGGATGTCAGACTAGAAGCTTGATTGGTTCTTTATTGGTCAAAATGGTAGAAATGACAGCTCATCCTAAAATAGTCAGGTTGGCCTGGTCTCTTGACTGCTAAAAATTGTTGTCCATTCTGAGAATTGTTAGGGGAAAATAGTTTAAGCTATTAGAACAACTTATGTAAATTAAAGTATACTCCTACTGCCAAAAACCTGTAGAATCTTCTCCTGTTTCCAAATTAAGCTTGGGGTAATATGGATAGATAGGTAGATATTTAGAGATTGGGAAACATATTTCGTGTTTTGCCTGGGATGGTCCAGGTGTGATTATTATTATTTATGATTGTATTAAAATAATCAAAGAGAACAATTTAGTTGATCAAAGCAAATTTTATTGCACATAGGTAGTCTCTAAGTTATCCAGAGAACTGTAAAATAAAGGAAAAGGTCTATAAGCAGAAAATAAGGAAGAAATATTCAGCTTAGGTTGATGGGCTGACATTAAGTATGTAACCTTATTTAGAAAGATCAAGGAAACAAGTATAGAGCCCAGAGTTGACTTGGTGGTTGGAGATTGGCTGACTGGATATGCTGTGGTTCTGGTCAATTGGAGAATTTACACAAACATGAAAGTTATCTAAGTTTTAGTTTGATGAGTTATGTAAGTTTAGTTTCCATCTTGAGACTAAAAATTTATTTCAACACTGATTTGAAAATGTCCTGATAGGGAATGATTAATTTTGTGGTCACCCTACTTAGAAGGTACAAGGGAGAATAGAATAGAGTCCTGTATCCCTTGTTGGAATAGCCAAGAATTTAATTTACTTTCTTTAGCTTTACCAGGATACTACTACCCTGAGACACCCCTGTCATTTCTTGGGTGCTCTTTTTGAACCTTGATAGGGTAGGCATATCTTTTCTCCTTTGTAAAAATTTTGTTCTTTTTCTATAAACATAAAAGACTGCACATCTGGATTTCTGGAAGTCCCTCTTGATTCTGCTGTCAGTGGTGGTCCTTCTTCACATTTTAATAATTAACTCTACTCATTTGTCAATGTTTTGTCAATATTGACAAATAACTATTTGTCAATAGTTTTTTCCAAAAATGTCTATGGAAAATCAATTTTTTGTTTTCAACCCTAGATCTCTGTTCCCGTTCCTCTAGCCTGGTGGTCACCCTCTGGCTTCTGCTAGGCAATCTATTTCCTCTGCTGGCTGGATTTCTTCTATGCGTGTGGCATTAGGAATGGAAAAGTGAATTCTAAAGACATTCCTTTGTGTCATGTTCCTCTGAACAAAGCACAAAATCTGGGCGAGTGCCAGCCTTATGTGGATGGCAGAAGTGGCATTCCTGTCTTTGGCTTGGAAGTGTTGACCACAATCAGACCCTGAAGCAGAGCCTCACAGCCGTCACTCCTCATCAGCAACCCAGCAGTCTCAAAGTTTGGAGGAGAAGGATTTCCAAGTCACCAAGTCTCTTTACATTTCAGGATGCATAACCTTCTTGAAATTTTCCTTTGAAAGTGGGATAAAAGGTGAAGATTTCAGTGATTACATACCTCAGCATTTCCATTAACCTAAAACAATGGGAAAGTTCATCTCTGCTGCAATAATGTAAAGAACAGCTAATTGTTGTAAGACGTTTGGACCCTGTCCTCAAAAGTATAAATTGTCCTTTGGCTTAGAGAAAATAATTTGATTTCTCTATCAACTATTATACCTATTTTAAATTTAATGACTGTCCATAGTATACCTAAACATTGTTCTAATCAGTTTTTTTTTTAATTTTGTTTTGCTGAATCTTATGATTTAGCCTTTTTCAAACCAGCTGTGTGGCAGTTTCCTGCTGAACCATTATGTGTTGGTAGCCCTCTTCTAGCTGTATCCATACTCACTGATCTTCAGATAGTAGCTTCCAGTTGTATTCTCCATTAGTTTAATAATGACTTGAAAAAGTGGGAAGCGGAGGGAGAAAAATATTCTGCCCTGTGAATCATTGAAGACATGCAAATTGAAGAAAATCTAATTGTATGTTTTTCAGATAATAGTTATGACAGCTGCTATCCAACAAGAGTAGAACTTTTCTTTTTGATGAAAAGTTCTGAATGAAGTTGAAAAGAAATTCTGGTATAGACAGGTATGCAGTTATTTTCAGGTTGGCTTAGAAACTGTTACCGAAGAATTTCTACTATCTGAAAATTATTTTATGTATAAGAAGAAAAGATATAAGTTAAAACAAGATGGTCTGAATTGCTTGCTAATAGTACAGTGTAGGTTTGGTATAGAGCCTATCCAATAGGGTCCACTTTACCACACAGCATATGACTTAGTCCATAGAAATCAGAAGATTGCCTTTGTAATGTCCTTTACCTCTTGTATTTGACACTCTTTATGTCACCCATTGATTCTGGTTCCCAGAAACAATTCTGCTGTGGTACCAGAGCTGCCCAACCTTACTTAGTAATCCCAGTGGGAAATTCTTTAATAATGAATGATGTCCAGTTTTTCTTAAAAACTTCATGAGCTCTAAAGCTATGAAGTCCTGTGGCATTATAAACGTAGCCCTTGAACAAACATTAACTCACTAAATTGGTTGGCCCTTTAATTCAGTATATAGTTATTGAGCATTCAGTTTAAGAAATTCTGCTAAGTGAACAAACAGCATAACTACTAAGGAATAATTCCAGCCTACTATTTGGCACTGAAGTAAAACAGCAACTCCAGCATAAAAGAAAGTCACCTCTTTTTTTTTTAAGTGCATACATTTAAAATACTTAAATGTATTTTAAATACAATTTTAAATTGGAGGTTTTTGTCATTGTGAAATGCTGGGAGTCTCTAGCATAGCCAACCTCAGCTGAAGAAAAGCTAATAATAATGTGTTTCTGCCTTTGTCTTGCATACTTTAAATCATGCAAATCAGAAAAATGTAGAGTATATTTTTAAAGAAAGTTATAAATTTAAACATATATACCTAATGTGATTATGAATCATTGCAAAGTTACATAAAGAATTTTACCAAAAATAATATGGATTAATAATATATTTGAGACTCACAGTGATAGGTTCAATTATATTTTGACTGTTGTGCAGTAATGCCATTTAGGTAGTATTGTTTCTGAGCATGGTGCTTTTTATACTTGAAATATATTTTTGCTTTATTTTTTATTGATATAATTATATTTGCACTAATGAATTTCTGAAGAAGATATTATAGATGACATTTTTTCTATCTATATTTGTTAAGCTTGGTATCTGGTAGCCCAGTGTTTCCTTGCACAAATGTAGAACCTGATAGAGTATGTTAAGAAATCTTGAATTTTTGAGGGTAACTAACTGTGCTGGTGTCTTCCTTCCTCCTCAGCAAGTTTTGAAAATGGTTGCTTGTCACTGATTCTGCATAGTATACTCAGTGAAGATTTAGAAGACCACTGAATCTATAAGAAATTTTAAGAGGCATAGTTTAGTCACTTAATAGATGATAAAATTCTAAAACTATATTCTAAAAACAAATATTTTTAAGTCTGAAATTTCAGTGCAGAATTAGTGGACTGTAATTCAGCTTTGAACTGAAGAACTTGAAATGACCTAAATGTCAGTGTCCTGTAACAGGTGATTCCCTTTATGTTTGCAAAACCAGTTCACAGAGAGACTGCAACCATGTGGGAGTGAGGTGGGGCACAGAGGGGAATGGTAATAGCTAATTTGAGGATGGCAGACTGAAGTCCCTTTCTGATTCAGAAGGGACCAAGTGCTTATAAAAACTGACTACCTCAGTTTTCATTTCAGACTTAAGTTCATTTTGATAGTATTAAAGTCCCAATTTCAAAATTAACAAGTGAATTTATCTCTCAGGTTTTCAAGAACAGAATTTACAGGAAGGAAGCAAAAGCCATGTCATTAGACTTGAGCTGACAGCTTTAAAGAAACTGGCAAGCAGTTAGGTAGTCTTAATGTAGATCTCTCTGTATTCTCCTGAAAAACATCTTTTTCTAAAAATGTTATAAATTATGCTTAAAGTTAGTTTCAACATAATATGTTGGCTAAGAATTTATCAATACTTGAAAGTGAAACATAAATTAATGAAGTTTAAATGGTTTTAGGATGATACATAAATAAGTATTTTAGAGTATTCCATAAAATTTTATCAATATTGTCTTCAATATTAGAAGACTTACTGATTGAGACCATCTGTAAAATGACCATATGTTTTCTCAGAATCTTTCCAGCTCTAATATTCTGTGACTAATATTCATGCAGAATTGCTCAGTCACTGCTGGCTCTGACCTACTTCCTGGGGTATGCCGGCTTACATACACTTCATGTTCATTGCAGTGTCCTGTGCTCAGTGCCTTAGCACTGTCCTTGTCCTTGGACGCTGAATGGAGAGAGAAGAGGGCATTTGAGTAGTCCTGGCAGGATGAGGTGGACTTCAGTCACAGCCCCACAGACCTGTTTCATAGTTGGCATCTGTCATCTGTGCCATGTCCTTGCAGCCCAAGAGGACTAATATATTTTTAATAAAGTCTGTGTTACTTGTTCTGAAGAAAGAACTTACCTGAAAGGATGACCTTTTTTTGATACATTTAGTCAGGGTTGGGGAGGGAGTGGTGAAGTCTTTTCTTTTTGTTTATATTTTTAATAAAGTAGATTTAAGAACTAATCTTTATTTATGGTATTTAAGTATAATATGTTACCTAGAAAAAGCAAAGCTTTAATAAAAATGGAAACTAATCTGCATTTTGTCTTTACTTAACACCGTCAGTTTTTTTAAACCAGGTTAGGAGTACAAACCTCAGATGGTGAAAGAATCTGCGGGCAATGCAAGAGACCTGGGTTCGATCCGTGGGTCAGGAAGATCCCCTGGAGAAGGGAATGGCTACTCACTCCAGTATTCTTGCCTAGAGAATCCCATAAACAGAGAAGCCTGGTGGGTTACTGTCCGTGGGATTGCAGAGTCGGACATGACTGAGCGAATAACACTTTCAGGAGTACAAACACATCCATCCACTTTATATGGGGACAATGAGGTGATTATTGTGAAACATAATTCAGTTTTTACTTTTAACTGGAGTAATACTGTCCTACTTAAAGACTGGGGACAGGTGTTATGTAAAGCTATAGGGAATAACTCTCCTCAAATAGTTACGCAGAAAGAGTGGACTAAAACAGTTCAGGGCAGCTGTCTGTGGCTGAGGATGATTCCTGTCCCATTAGTTTGGTGCTGTGAGCCAGGAGTCTCATTGCAAGACCAGTCTGGGCGTTCAAGTGCCACACTCTCTTTGGGGTCGCGAGTGGATTGTGGCTGTCATCGTGGAATGTGGTTCTTCCTCATAACCTGACTGTAGTCTGAGAGAACGTGCCTGGGACATGCCTTCATGTGTGTGCAGAGCCATCCTGCCCTGTGGGCTGGAGCTAGGGACCATGAAATGGACTGAACGGTGCCTGTTTAACCTACTTGCTGAGTCTAGGTCTTTGCAGGAAATTTTAATGATAATATTTAGATTTTTTTTAATGTTTTAAGTATTTCACATAAGTACTAAAACTATATACAATAAATTACTTCACGGAGTTCAGTAAATCCAGTATTATTTGCACAATGTACTGAAGATAAAGCCATCTACACCTCATACATTACCTATTTACACTCCCTTTTTGTATATTCATAGAATATAGCTTAGTTAGTAGGTGTCATTACTTACCTGGTGGCTCAGCTGGTTAAGAATCTGCCTGCAATGCAGGAGACTTGGGTCCAATCCCTGGGTTGGGAAGATTCCCTGTAGAAGGGAATGGCTATGCACTCCAGTATTCTGGCCTGGAGAATTCCATGGACTGTCTAGTCCTTGGAGTCACAAAGAGTTGGACACGACTGAGCAAATTTCACTTTCAGTAGGTATTATTACATAAACAAGTCTTTTGTCCACACCTCTCTGGTAGCTATGCTGAAATGGAGAGGTTTATTTAAATCAGTTTGTTAGTGGTCCATCAGAAGCTCATTCTTTAATGTTTAAAATAAACTGGACATATTTGGAGATAGAAGTTCAAATATACCATCTGATATTCTGGTAGATGACCAATACCATCCTCATTTTGTATATACAGAAATGTTTTGTTCTGCCTATAGACCTTGGTTTATCTTAGATTCAATGCCATTTTAACATCCAGTGCCACTAACAGCCAGTTTTTTCGATTTCAGCAGAAACTTTAGGAGCTCAACGTTCTAACATTGTCATCTTGTTTGAAAAATCACAGTCAAGAAGGCTACAGGTTGATTAGAAGAAATTTCACATGTGCTTACACACATGGGTGTTCATTAGTGTGTATATAGTGACAGCTCTGATGTATTTGGCTGAGAATATGAAAATTACTGTAAGTGGGGTAGCTGGAAAGAATGGAGCAAATGCCTCACTCCTCAGCACAGTTTGCCTTGAATCTTTAATAGAAGTCAGATAAAACAGGTTATGCCACTGCTCTAAAATGATATTGGTTGTGAAGCTTAACGCTTGTTGCTAAGTAAATGTAAAATCTGCATTTCTTACAATAGGTGTGACAAAGGAGTAAAGAGAGAGCCAGTAAGTCTGTATAGGTGTTAAATGATCCTTAGGGATAGGCATCATGGAAAGAAAAATGAAGAAGTGAAATATCTGAGGCAAATCAGTCCTCAGTCTGATTGAGGTGAGTCAGTGGCTTCGCCACTCGGATTTTGCCCCAGAACCCTGACACCAGCAGTGTGCCCCACACCTGGAATCCACAGATGGGTTTTCTTTTTCCTCCTTTTTGTTCTAACTTACCCTCTCATAGCTGCCCTCCAACCCTAGGCTGTGATCATTCCTCCTCCTGTTTCCCCATTACCATTTCAAAACAATCTGGTTTTGTCAGGTACATAAGCATATCTATGTGGTGGTGGTATTAACTGGGGGTGGTAGTGAGAGGGACCTTATCCCTCCATCTCTTTCAAGGATCATTTGAAAAGAGGGAACCAGCAGCTCTCACAAATTTGTCAGAAACTAGAAACTCCCCTCCCTCTGCAGTTTGCTCCTGCTGTTTTATAGTTTTCATACCATCATAAAATTCCACTGGAATGACAGTGCCTGGTGTGGCTGCAGTGCATCATGGCCCAGGAGCCACAGTGGTGAAAATGAGCAGACTGGCATCTACTGAGCTGAGGAATTGGAGCAGGTCAGCTTCAGGGAGGGCAGGCACTGATCTGGGTGTGGCTTTCAGCTACTTAAGATAAGCCAGAAGCACAGATGCAGAAGTTATTAGTGCCCTGGAGAAAGAAATAGCAATCCACTCCAGTATTCTTGCCCAGAGAGTCCCATGGACAGAAGAGCCCGGAGGGCTGCAGTCCATGGGGTCTCAGAGAGTCAGACACAACTGAAAGACTGAGCACAGCACAGAGGAAGAAACAGATAGTGAAGGTACGTGTAAACGCAAAAGAGAATGAAGGCCTAAGAACTGGGTACTAAGAAATGACTCAGAGAGGAGGAAAACAGGAGCAAGAGGGTGCATGCAGAATGACCAGACCACTACTGCTGCATGGGGAGGGGCTGCCTTGTGTTTTTGCCTCCAAGGTGTAAGTGCATTTGAGAGTGCCTTCTGATGCTTATCAAGGCACTAAATCTAGTGATTGAAGTATTTGGTGGGTGCTTAACAATGTTCAATGCATATTTAACACCAACTCTGGCAGGCACTCTACTGGGAACACAAGAAACCAAGAGACATGGTCTTCGTCCTAGAGGTGGTGAAGGAGAGGGACAATTAAATGACCATTTGCTCAGTACTCTGTAATAACCTGTATGGGAAAAGAATCTGAAGTAGAGCAGCTAATCCTTTGAAGGGAACCATCACAGACTTCTGCTCACTGTGAAGACAAGGAACATAAACCTTTCTTATACCCTCTGTGCCCTTCAGCCTCTATCCTTACTGCCTCCCCTTATCTACATTAGATCGCATGGTCCCCCATTTCACTGTACTGCAGTGGATCTTAAAGTGTGAACTATGAGTTCAGTTCAGTTCATTTGAGTTCAGTCACTCAGTTGTGTCCAACTCTTTGCAACCCCATAGACTGCAGCACACCAGGCTTCTCTGTTCATCACCAGCTCCAGGAGCTTGCTCAAACTCATGTCCCTCAAGTTGGTGATGCCATCCAACCATCTCATCATCTGTCATCCCCTTCTCTTCCTGTCTTCAGTCTTTCCCAGCATCAGGGTCTTTTCCAATGAGTCAGTTCTTCCCATCAGGTGGCCAAAGTATTGGAGTTTGAGCTTCAGCATCAGTCCATCCAATGAATATTCAGGACTGATTTCCTTTAGGATTGACTGATTTGATCTCCTTGCTGTCCAAGGGACTCTCAAGAGTCTTCTTCAACACCACAGTTCAAAAGCATCAATTCTTCAGTACTCAGCTTTCTTTATGGTCCAACTCTCACATCTATACATGACTACTAGAAAAACCATAGCTTTGACTAGATGAACCTTTGTTGGCAAAGTAATGTCTCTGCTTTTTAATATGCTGTCTAGGTTTTTTACAGCATTTCTTCCAAGGAGCAAGCATCTTTTAATTTCATGGCTGCAGTCACTATCTGCAGTGCTTTTGGAGCCCAAGAAAATTAAGTCTGTCACTGTTTCCATTGTTTCCCCCATGAAGTGATGAGACCAAAAGCCATGATCTTAGTTTTCTGAATGTTGAGTTTTAAGCCAATTTTTTCACTCTCCTCTTTCACTTTCATCAAGAGGCTCTTTAGTTCTTTTCTTTCTGCCATAAGGGTGGTGTCATCTGTGTTTCTGAGGTAATTGATATTTCTCCCAGCAATCTTGATTCCAGCTTGTGCTTCATCCAGCCTGGCATTTCACATGATGTACTCTGCACATAAGTTAAATAATCAAGGTGATAATATACAGCCTTTACATACTCCTTTCCCCAATTTTGATCCAGTCTCTTGTTCCATGTCCAGTTTTAACTGTTGCTTCTTGACCTGCATACAGGTTTCTTAGGAGGCAGGTAAGGTGATCTGGTATTCCCATCTCTTTTAAGAATTTTCCACAGTTTGGCATAGTCAATGAAACAGAAGTAGATGTTCTTCTGGAATTCTCTTGCTTTTTCTATGATCCAGTAGATGTTGGCAATTTGATCTCTGATTCATCTGCCTTTTCTAAATCCAGCTTGAACATCTGGCAGTTCTTGGTTCATGTACTGTTGAAGCTTAGCTTGGAGAATTTTGAGTATTACTTTGCTAGTGTGTGAGATGAGTACAATTGTGTGGTAGTTTGGACATTCTTTGGCATTGCCTTCCTTTGGAATTGGAATGAAAACTGACCTTTTCCAGTCCTGTGGCCACAGCTGAGTTTTCCAAATTTGCTGGCATATAGAATGCAGTACTTTCACGGCTTCATCTTTTAGGATTTGGAATAGCTCAGCTGGAATTCCATCACCTCCACTCGATTTGTTTGTAGTGATGTTTTTAATGCCCACTTGACTAAGAATTCCAGGATGTCTGGCTCTAGGTGAATGATCACACCATCGTTGTTATCTGGGTCATGAAGACCTTTTTTGTATAGTTCTTCTGTGTATTCTTACCACCTCTTCTGAATATCTTTTGCTTCTTTTAGGTCCATACCATTTTTGTCATTTATTGTGCCCATCTTTGCAAAGATGTTTTTTTGTTTATTTAAAAAAAAAAAAAAAACATGTTTTTGTGGTCCCCTGAACCAACTGTATTCCTCAGAATGCAATTTTTTTTTTTTTTTTTGCCACATTATTCAGCTTGCAGGATCTTAGTTCCTTGACCAGGATAGAACCAGTCCCCCACCAGTGAAAGCCTAGACTCCTAACCACTGGACTGCTAGGGAATTCCTATAGAAATGCAAGTTCTTTGGCCCCATCTCAGATCTAGGGAATCAAAATCACTAGCGTTGGGGCCCTGCAATCTGTTTCCTAACAAATCCTCTAATTCATGTTGTTGAAAACTCAAAATTTGCAAACTACTGCCCTTAAACTCTGGTGTTTCTTACCAAAATCCACTTGGTAAAATCCCAACTTTGGATGAGTCCTATTATCTGCCTTGGCCTTACTTATACCAGATAAGCCCTGCTAGGGAAAAACACTCAGCTGAATATATGTGTTCTCAACTGGGTTCTGCCCAACAATCTTATCTTCCTCTAGTCATTTCCTCTCCCATGCTCAAGGTTGCCAGAATCAGTGAAGAAAATCCCCAAAACCAGGACACACAAATTTTAATTTCAAATAATCGTATACTAACAAATAATTTTCTCATGTCAACTACAAACTGGCGCTTACCAAGAGCATTGCTAATGACTGAACAACAAAGGCATTTGCCACCTGCCTATGGAGACTGAACCCTGTGCTGCTATAGGTACTGACCTTCAAAACCCCTGACTGAGCTCAGGGTGGAGTGAGGCACTCTGTGCTCCAGGGAATCTGGTGGGACACATCTGAGTTGGATGTTTTTAGGAACAGATTTTATGATCTCAATCCTTGTATCTCCTCTTTCCTAGAGAAGCACTAAATCCGTTCAAGGTGACATCAGATCCTCATGACTAAGAAAGAAACCTTTTGTAAGATGAAGGCTTAAAGGTATTGAACTCCCCACCCCACCACCCTCCCGCCTGTTAACCAAAAGCTGCTTTGGAGCCATCTCTCAGAGTTATCTGAGATGCTGCCTCCTAGGCTGCAATCCTCATGTTGCCCCAAATAAAACTTAACAACTCAAGTTGTGCATCTTTTTTAGTTGACACTTCTATCTGAAATTCACATTTCACTGAGCAACCTGTATTTTTATTTGCTAAAGCTGGCAACTCTAACTAGGAGATATATATATAATCAGTAGGCAGGCAGTTGGGAAGTGAGCAAGCACAGGATGGAGCCAACAGTGCCAACAGCAGTCCTTTTTGCCTCTGACCTTGATGGTACAGATGTCCTGGAGAAGCTAGAACCCTTCAGCACAGAATTAAACACATACACACCTGGTCCAAAAGCCAGAGATAGTGCAGGAGGATTCAAAGGAAGATGGGACAGTTGGAGGCCTGGCTGATGCCTCACACCAGCAGGGTGACCCAGCAAATAACAATGTGTTTGCAAAAGGACTCTTGCTTTACTTCTGTCCTTAATCTCCCCCAGGTATGTCTCTGAACCATCCTAACTGGAAACACACAGGGAAGGGAATTTTGGGAAAAGTAACAACCTAGTCAGGGTGACACATTGTACCCCACCACACCCATTCTCCACCTTAAAAAGAGGCTTGATATTAAATGCCAGGGACAGATGAAAATTTTACACAGCTGCCCTTTACATAGATAGCAACCCTTTGGGAGAATGACGTCAGCAACATAGTAGGGTAAGATACTATCTTTGTCTTTCCCCTTCAATCTACAACCAGTAAAACATCCACAACACAACAAGGTGCCTCTGTCAGAAATACCAGGATGACAGAGTTACACACATTTGTAAATCTAAGGGTGGGCTGGAACACAGAGGGAGTGGAATTAGGGGAACACAGAGGCAGTGCCTGCAATCCTGGCCCTCTAGCTAGGGCAGCCCACAGCCCCAGAGAAGCCAGTATGTTACTGAGACCCCGGCCTCTCTGTACACTAGTGCTGAATAGAGACAGAGTTTGGGGTGAAATGGGTAGCTTTATTGCTTTGCCAGGCAAAGAGAGACACATCAGGTTTCTGCCTTTAAAAATTATTTCTTCACCTGGGAGGATTTGATGAGGGTTTTGTAACAACTTTTCAAAGGTGAGGTCTCTGACGTGATAGAGTGTGCAGGGCTTTCACTCCCATAATCTCATCTCAGGTGGGTCTCCTAATCTAATCTCTGGTCCATTTCATCTTGCTTCAGATCTTTCTTGGCTGCTCCTCCCTTAGCAACTGTTCTGAATCTGCCCTTGGAGGCAGAGTCTTGCCTCCATGTCTGGGAGCCCCACAGGGCCCCGCTCAGTGTCAGTAGCTGCAGGAGAGGCAGTGCATACCATTCCAGTCTCTCAGGCACAGTGGCACTCATGGCCAGGGGGAACTGGATCGCAGTGACACTGGGATCTGGGGCCCTGGCCCTCCAGCTGTGGAAGCACCCATGACTCTAGCCCTCGACCCTCCCAGTGGCAGCAGCAGAGCCCAGGAACCTAACACCAGGCACAGCAGAGGTGCCTTCTTGACCCTGGCTCCTCTTCCCCTCCCTCGCTGACAGCAACAGCGCCTGATCCCGTTTGCAGAGGAATCAATCACTCACCATCCTGGTGCTTCAAGTGGGGTAGTGACACTGGCAGCATTAAAGGCTCCAATAACCCCAGAGGCACAAGCAGGGATAAGGACCACATGGAGCCACGCTTCTGATGGAAGCAGTGGACAGAGGAAAGTGCTGTCTTCCACCTGAGGCAGCTCAGGTAAGAGAAACCAGAAGTTTGTGCTATAGCGCCACCTGCTGGAACGTAGAAGAAAGGCGTCTAATTTTTAATTAATTTGAATTGTTAGACTCAAATAGAAAGGTGCTCCCTGTTTCAAAAGAGTTGGCAGAGGGGCTGAATAGACATTTTCCCAGTGAACACACACAGATGACCAACAAGCAGATGAAAAGATGTTTAACATCACTAATCATTAAGTAAATACAAATCAAAACCACAATGAGATATTACTTCATGCCTGTTAGAATCCTTATTATCAAAAAGGAAAGTATTGTTGAGTATGTGGAGAAAAGGGAACTTTCATATAAATAGATATTTCATGCTCATGGATTAAAAGAATTAACATTGTTTAAATGTCCATAATACCTACGGCAATCTACAGATTCAGTGCAGTCCTTATCAATAGCCCGAGGACACTGGGGACAAATACTATTGGTAGGAATGTAAACTGGCACAGCCACTATGGAGAACAGAGTGGAGGTTTCTCAAAAATGAAGAACAGAAGTACCATATGATCCAGCTATTGCACTTCTATGTATTTATCCAAAGAACATGAAAACACTAATGTATGCACCCTTTAGTTGGCTTTAAGTTCAACATTCAGAAAACTAAGATCATGGCATCTGGTCCCATAACTTCATGGCAAATAGATGGGGAAATAGTGTCAGACTTTATTTTGGGGGGCTCCAAAATCACTTCAGATGGTGATTACAACCATGAAATTAAAAGACACTTGCTCCTTGGAAGGAAAGTTATGACCAACCTAGATAGCATATTTAAAAGCAGAGACATTACTTTGCCAACAAAGGTCCATCTAGTCAAGGCTATGGTTTTTCCAGTAGTCAGGTATGGATGTGAGAGTTGGGCGGTGAAGAAAGCTGAGTGCCGAAGAATTGATGCTTTTGAACTGTGGTGTTGAAGAAAACTCTTGAGACTCCCTCAGACTGCAAGAAGATCCAACCAGTCCATCCTAAAGGAGATCAGTCCTGAGTGTTCATTGGAAGGACTGATGCTGAAACTGAAACTCCAATACTTTGGCCACCTCATGTGAAGAGTTGACTCATTGGAAAAGACCCTGATGCTGGGAAAGATTGGGGGCAGGAGAAGGGGACGACAGAGAATGAGATGGCTGGATGGCATCACCGACTTGATATACATGAGTTTGGGTAGACTCCGGGAGTTGGTGATGGACAGGGAGGCCTGGCGTGCTGCGTTTCATGGGGTCACAAAGAGTTGGACATGGCTGACACGACTGAGCGACTGAACTGAGCTGAACTTATATTTGTAGAAGTATTATTTACAATAGCTAGGATATGGAAGCAGCCTAAGTGTCCATCAATGGATGGATGGATAAAGAAGAGGTGATATATAGATGTATATAAAATGGAATATTGCCTAGGAATAGGAAAGATGAAATCTTACCATTTGTGACAACATGGATAGAGCATGAAAACATTATGCTAAGTGAAATAAGTCAGAGAAAGACAGGTATATGATTTCACTCATATTTGGAATATTTTAAAAATAAAAATAAATCAACAGGGCTTCCCTGGTGGTCCAGTGGTTAAGAGTCTGCTTGCAACGCAAGGGAGGCTGGTTCAATCCCTGGTCCAGGAAGATCCCACATGCTATGGAGCAACTAAGCACATGTACCACAACTATTGAAACTGAGCTTTAGCGCCCATAAGCCGAAACTGCTGAAGCCTGTGTGCCTAGAACCTATGCTCTGCAATAAGGGAAGGCACCACAGTGGGAAGCCTGTGCATTACAACAAAGAGTAGCCCCTGCTCACTGCAACTAGAGAAAGCCCTTGTGCAGCCAAAAAACCGTGAACAGAAACAAACACACAGAATGCAAAGAACAGAATAGGCCAGGGGAAGGGTGAAATGGATACATGAGATAAACTGTACAGTTACAGAAGGAAACTACATTTTGGTGATGAGCATAGTGTATTTGTTGTTGTTTGTTGTTCAGTTGCTAAGTCATTTAACTTTTTGTGACTCTTTGCAAACCCATGAATAGCAGCACACCAGGCTTCCCAGTCTTTCACCATATCCCAGAATTTGCTCAGACTTATGTCCATTGAGTCGGTGATTCCATCCAACCATCTCATCCTCTGTTGTCTCCTTCTTCTCCCGCCTTCAATCATCCCCAGCATCAGGGTCTTTTCTAATGAGTCAGCTCGCATCAGGTGGCCAAAGTATTGGAGCTTCAGCTTTGGCATCAGTCCTTCCAGTGAATACTCAGGACTGATTTCCTTTAGGATTGACTGGTTGGATCTCCTTGCTGTCCAAGGGACTCTCAAAATCTTCTCCAACACCACGGTTCAAAAGCATCAGTTCTTCAACACACAGCCTTCTTTATGGTCCAGTTCTCACATCCATACATGACTACTGGAAAAATCATAGCTTTGACTAGACAAATCTTTGGTGATAAAATGATGTCTCTGCTTTTTAATACACTGTCTAGGTTGGTCATAGTTTTCTTCCAAGGAGCAAGGGTCTTTTAACTTGACGGCTGTAGTCACCATCTGCGTTGATTTTTGGAGCTCAGGAAAATACAGTCTGTTACTGTTTCCATTTTTCCCCCCATGTATTTCCCATGAAGTGATGAGATCAGATGCCATGGTCTTAATTTTTTGAATATTGAGTTTCAAGCCAGCGTTTTCTCTCTTTTTCACCTTCATCAAGAGGCTCTTTAGTTCCTCTTTGCTTTCTGCCATAAGAGTGGCATCATCTTCATATCTGAGGTTGTTGATCTTTCTTCCGGCAATGTTAATTCCAGCTTGTGAGTCATCCAGCCTGGCATCTTGCGTGATGTACTCTGCATAAAAGTTAAATAAGCAGGGTGACAACATACAACCTTGACATACTCCTTTCCTGATTTTGAACCAATCCGTTGTCCTATGTCAGGTTCTAACTGCTGCCTCTTGACCTGCAGTCAGGTTCCTCAGGAGGCAGGTAAGGTGGTTTGGTATTCCCATCTCTTTAAGAATATTTCACAATTTGTTGTGATTCACACAGTCAAAGGCTTTGGCATAGTCAATGAAGAAGAAGTAGATGTTTTTCTGGAATTCTCTTGCTTTTTCTATGATCCAATGGATGTTGGCAATTTGATCTCTGGTTTCTCTATCTTTTCTAAATCCAGCTTGTACATCTGGAATTTCTTGGTTCACATACTATTGAAGCCTAGCTTGAAGGATTTTGAGCATTACCTCGCTAGCATGTGAAATGAGCAAAACTGTATGTTAATTTTAACATTCTTTGGCGTTGTCCTTCTTTGGGATTGATGTGCATGTATTGCATACAGAAGTAGAAATACAATGTTGTATGCATGAAACATGTAGTGTTATAAGCCAATGTTACCTCAGTAAAAAATAAAATATAAAAAAATCACAAAAAGACAAAGTACAATAAAATATCAAAAAAATAGCTACATTTTGTTGAATCCTTTCTATTTAAGCACTTCTAATATAAGTACTCTATTAAAGTACAGTTGTACAACAAAATTGTACAACAATGATTCATTATTTTTATGGATTATACTCCATGTAAAGTGATTATTACATATTGGCTGTATTCCCTGTGTTGTACAATATATCCTTATTTATTTTAGACCTAGTAGTTTGTACCTCTAAATTCTCTAGTTTATTTTGCTCCTTCCTGACTCCTCCCCTCACTGGTAACCACTAGCTTATTGTCTATACCTGTAAGTCTGTTTTTGTTTGTTATATTCATTTGCATTTTGTGTTTTTTTTAGATTCAACTATAAACTCTTCATATACATTTTACTTACATAGATATATGAATACATACATTACAAACATGATCTCCTTTAGTCCTCATAACAATGCTATAAAATTGCTACTACTAATATCATTTCATAGAGGAAGAAACTAAGGTTGGAGACACATTCCCATGAACATCCAGTGCATGGGGCAGAGCTACGATTTGAAGCCAGGTCTCTTCAAAGCCTGTGTTCCTAACCATAAAGTTCTATGCAATGCAGCCTCCCAACAAACTGTGGACTTAGTTATTTCATAAGCACTAAATCTGCACACAGTCTATAGACCGCCCATGAAACCTTTAGGCATGAGCACTCAGTGACTGACCTGTGACACCACTAGCCTGGGAACAAGCTCCCGAGGCACTCATCACACTTCTCCCTGAGAAGTTGCCTGAGGTGGATTCCCAGACCTTTCGCTTAGTAACTGAGTGGCCTTGGGTGAGTTACATAACCTTTATCAGCCTTACTCGCCTGGTGAAGGCAGTAATTCCCACCTTACAAACTGTAAAGGTAGATGATACTAATCCCAGGAGAACATCTGGCACAGCCTGATCATCCTAAGAACTCCCAAGGAGTCCTCCCCCTTTCTCAGTGAATTAGCTACTACTACCCATGTCTAGGCTACAGACCCTTCAATCTATACCTTCAGTTCTAGCCTCTTCCTCTTCCTCTTCCTCTAGATCTGTACTTCTTGTTTCTCACCAGAAAGCACAGCCAACACCAGATTATCTCCACTTGAACAATTATTCCCAGCTTTTCAATGCCCAGTACCATCAGTGTGATCTTCAGTACCATCTCTCTGGTCCTTGAGCTCACTTTCTTAAAATCATCTCCATCTCTCTCTCCTACTCATCAGATATCATATGTACACATCACTCCTCTTTCCCAAGAGAAATATTTCAACTCCTAGTGCCATATTTTAAAAAGTGTATTAGCAAACTATGTTTGAGAGTTGCCAAGAGAGTAGATCTTCAAAGTTCTCATCACAAGAAAAAAAACAATGTTTTCTTAAAAAAGCAATGTCATCTTATGGTGACAGATGTTAATGAGGCTTATTGTGGTGATCATTTCACAGTATATAGAAACATCAAATCTTTATCATCTGAAACTAATACCATATTATATGTCCATTATATCTCATTTGAAAAATCATACTGTGATAAAAAGTGTATTGTCAAATTTGAGTAAATTAGAAGGATCAGGATGATGAGAGCCTGAAAACTGGCAGAGTGAACATATATGTATATCAAGGAAATAGGCATTTTCCTCTTTTAGAGCAAAAACCTAAGGGTTGTCATTGGGAAGAAAAAATTCTTTCTCTGTAGGCTTCAAAGTACAGACCTGATCCATAGGAAGTGGATTTCTGCTCAATATAAGGAAACATTAAGGACTTGAGTCTCTGCCAGTGAGATGTGGTAGAGCCATCTGGGGTTCTCTGTCTTTGTCTCATCTGCTTGCTTCTTCCATTCTCATGTCAATGGGGAGGAGGAGGATTTAAGCTAAAAAGACATAGTCACCATCTGCTATGAGAATCTTAAGGAAGCAGCTTGCTAAGTTTCAAGTATGTGCATACTTTGTTGAATGATTTAAGACTCTCTGGAATCATATGCTACGCATTTTGAGCCTATTTGAAACCTGGCTTCCCAGCACCAGGCATGAAAACTAAAGGCTACTCATGGCAATGAAGGGTTTATAATCCCCCTCTGAGTCAACCAGACTCCTCAACTCATAATATTGCCTTTAATAATAAATTATCTAGCACATTCATTTTCAAGGCAGTCAATATTAGCAGGACAGAGGCTTTTCTTTTAAATGATCCTTCTGCTCTTAAGAGTGTGAGGACCACAGCAAAGGTACTTTGCAGATGGATCCCACTGGCCTGAAGACAGAAGGTGTGGGTAGGATGAAACAGGGCAGGCTTCTGAGGGTGAGCGTAGGGAGAAGGGTAGAAAAAAGGCAGAGGACAAGAAGAGGTGCCTGCCTACTCTGCACAGCAACAGAAAAGAAATATATTGCTCCATCCTCCAGACTAAATGTGTTGACCATGGTCCACAAATGGAGGAACGTGAGGACAGAAGTACACAGGACTCTTGGGCACTGGATCCAAGAGAAAGTAGAATCGATGGCTGACCTGCAGGCGTCGGAGCACGTGGGATCTTTCTTGCATCATGTGGATCTTGCATTGCAGCGCATGGACTCTAGCTGTGGCATGCGGGCTTAGTTGTTCTGTTAGCATGTGGGGTCTTACTTCCCCAACCAAGGATTGAATCCATGTCCCTTGCATTGCAAATTCAGTTCAGTCGCTCAACTCTTTGCAACCCCATGGACTGCAGCACACCAGGCTTCCCTGTGCATCACCAACTCCCAGAGCTTGCTTAAACTCATGCCCCTCAAGTTGGTGATGCCATCCAACCATCTCACCCTCTGTCGTCCCCTTTTCCTCCTGCCTTCAATCTTTCCCAGCATCGGGGTCTTTTCCAATGAGTCAGGTCTTCCCATCAGGTGGCCAAAGTATCTGCGTTTCAGCTTCAGCATCAGTCCATCCAATAAATATGAAGGACTGATTTCCTTTAGGATTGACTGGATGGATCTCCTTGCAGTCCAAGGGACTCTCAAGAGTCTTCTCCAACACCACAGCTCAAAATCATCAATTCTTTGTTGCTCAGCTTTCTTTATGGTCCAACTCTCACATCCATACATGACTACTGGAAAAACCATAGCTTTGGCTAGACGGACATGTGTTGGCAAAGTAATGTCTCTGCTTTTTAATACACTGTCTAGATTGGTCATAGCTTTTCTTCCAAGGAGCAAGTATCTTTTAATTTCATGGCTGCAGTCACCATGTGCAGAGATTTTGGAGCCAAAGAAAGTAAAGTCTCTCACTGTTTCCATTGTTTCTCCATCTATTTGCCATGAAGTGATGGGACCGGATGCCATGATCTTAGTTTTCTGAATGTTGACTTTTAAGCCAATTTTTTCACTTTCCTTTTTCACTTTCATCAAGAGGCTCTTTAGTTCTTCTTCTCTTTCTGCCAGAAAGGTGGTGTCATCTGCATATCTGAGGTTATTGATATTTCTTCTGGCAATCTTGATTCCAGCTTGTGCTTCCTCCAGCCCAGCATTTCTCGTGATATACTCTGCATGTAAGTTAAATAAGCAGAGTGACAGTATACAGCCTTGACATACTCCTTTCCCTATTTGGAATCAGTCTGTTGTTCCATGTCTTGTTGTAACTTGCTTCTTGACCTGCATACGGATTTTTCAGGAGGCAGATAAGGTGGTCTGGTATTTCCATCTGTTTAGGAATTTTTCACAGTTTGTTGTGATCCACACAATCAAAGGCTTTGGTCTTTCTGTAACTCTCTTGCTTTTTCGATGGTCCAACAGATGTTGGCAATTTGATCTCTGGTTCCTCTGCCTTTTCTAAATCCAGCTTGCAAATCTGGAAGTTCTTGGTTCACATACTATTGAAGGCAGGCTTGGAGAAATTTGAGTATTACTTTGCTAGTGTGTGAGATGAGTGCAACTGTGTGGTAGTTTGAGCATCGTTTGGCATTGCCTTTCTTTGGGATTGGAATGACCTTTTTCAGTCCTGTGGCCACTGCTGTGTTTTCCTAAGGTCCACTTGACTTCACACTCCAGGATGTTTGACTCTAGGTAAGTGACCACATCATCGTGGTTATCTGGGTCATTAAGACCTTTTTTGTATAGTTCTTCTTTGTATTCTTGCCACCTCTTCTTAATCTCTTCTGCTTCTGTTAGGTCCTTGACATTCTATCGTTTATTCTGTCCATCTTTGTATGAATTCTTCAGGCAAGAATACTGAGATAGATTGGCATTTCCTTCTCCAGGGAATCTTCCTAATCCAGGGTTCAGCACTGCATCTCCTCCATTGGCATGCAGATTCTTTACTACTGAGCCACCGGAGATGCTCTTTTTTATGATTACATATTAAAAATTTCTGAATATAATTGGTTCTGTTGTTTGCTTTAAAGACCTTTGGGATTCTTTTTGCCACATCCTCATCAAAATTCCTCGCTTTTTACTTTCCAATATGTCCGGAGTAAACTCTGTTCCCACTGCCTTAAATTTCAGGCAGATGTAAGACCTAGCACCTGCCAGTGCTGATCCTTCCTGGTTTGTTTTGTTAAACTCTGAAATCAGTAGATTAAGAAACGACTTCACTGTATATTAGTCCCAGGTCTTCCCCTAAGGCTTCCCCTAAGATTTGATAAAAACTAGTTTAGCTGTTCCCTATTTTACACTACAAAGGTCTCAGAGTATTTTTCTGCACAAGCCCCTGAAATTAAACATTTTGTCTTTTATGAATCTTGGGATTCATAGGATTTACATTTTTTTAATTAATTTTTATTTTATATTAGACTATAGTTAATTTACAATACTATGTTAGTTTCAGGTGTAGAGCAAAGTGGTTCAGCTATACATACACATAGATCGATTCTTTCTCAGATTATTTTCCTATATAGATTATTACAGAATATTGAGTAGAGTTTCCTGTGCTATTCAATAGGCCCTTGTTGATTATCTGTTTTATATATAGTAGTGTGTTAATCCCAACCTCCTAATTTATCCCTCCTCCACTTTCCCCCTTTGGTAACCATAAGTTTGTTTTCTGAGTCTGAGGACTTAGGCTTTTTACACTGTGGCTGTGTTATTTCACTGAAAGCTCTTCTTTCCCTGGTAGGAAATGTTCATGGTTTATTCATTTATCTTCTTTTTACTTCTATTTAAAAATTGTGGTAAAATATGTATAACCTCAGTTTTGTCATTTTAACTATTTTTACATGTGCAGTTCAGTGACATTAAGTATATTCACAATGTTGTTCAACCATAGCCACAGTTTCCAAAATTTTTCATCTCCCCAAAAGGAAATTCGGTGCGTATTAAACAATAATTTCCCTTCCCTACTTCCCCTGCCCCGAGTAACTTCTGATCTACTTTCTGTCTCTATGGATTTGCCTATTCTAGTTATTTCATGAGCCTGAAATCATCCAATACATGTTCTTTGTCTGGCTAATTTCACTTAGCATAATGTTTTCAAGGTTCATCTGTGTTGTGGGGTGTGTCCAAACTTCATTTTTATGGCCATGAAATATTTGATTGTATGTATAGATCAGATTTTGTTTATCCACTCATTTGTTAATGAACATTTGGATTGTCTCTACCTTTTGACTGTTGTGAATAGTGCTGCTATGAACGTTGACAGTGAGTCTTTGATTTAAATTCTTTTGGGTTTATACTTAGAAATGGAATTATTGGGCCATATGGTAATTCTATGTTTAACTTTTCAAGGAATTGCCAAATTGTTTTCCACAGCAGCTGTACCATTTTACCTTCCCAGAAATGCATGAGATTTCCAATGTCTCCACATCTTTAATGAAAGTTTTTATTTTTTAAAATTTTATTATAGATCTTCTAATGGGTATAAAGTGATATATCATTGTAGTTTTGATTTTTATGTTTCTTGATGGCTAATGATGTTGAGCATCTTTTCATGTTTATTGATCACTTGACTATCTTCTTTGGAGAAATGTCAAGTCCTTTGCCCATTTTTAAATTGGATTGTTTGTAGTTTTTTTTAACCTAGGGTTTTGAAGCCCTCTCCACTGTAGGTCACAGGCAGGCATTCTGCACTTTACAAACTAGAACTACTCTCAATCTTAGAAGACAGACTCTGGTATCAAGGGCTGTCCATTTTTAAATTTGGGGTTAATTGGGGGAATTGAGGTTGTGTTGATTGCTCAGTCATAGATGTTCCTCTGGTCATATTATATCATAAGATAGGTGAACCAAAAACTAAATTGAAAACAAAAGAAGGAGAGGATAGAATTTGAAGTTAACCTAGTTTACTTTTCCTCATTCATCAATTTAACATATTTCTTGAGCACTTTATATGTGACAAACATTGGCTAGATACTGGGGATATAGTGGTCAATGACACAGATGTGGTTCATGTGGGAGGCAAAATAATGGTCGCCACAGATGTCCACATGCTAATCTTGGGACTTGTGAAATGTTACCTTACATGGCAAAAGGGACTTGGCAGGTGTGATTAAGTTACGGATTTTGAGGTGGAGAGATTATTCTGGATTATCTGGTGGGCCCAATGTAATTGTATGTCCTTATAAGAGGGAGACAGGAGAATTGGAGTGAGAGAAGAGGGAAGCAGAGTTAGAGATTTGAAGACAACAAATAGCTTTGAAGACAGAAGAGGCCATGAGCTAAGGAATGCAGATGACTTATAAAAGCCGGAAAAGGCAAGGAAGCACATTCTCCCCAGAGTCTCTGGAAGGAATGCAGTTTGGCCAACCCCATAACTCTAGGACTTCTGCCTTGTGGAACTATAAGATGGTAGATTAGCCTTATCCTAGACTCTCACTTTGTGATCATTTATTATGGCAGCAGTGGGAAGTTGACACAGTTCCTCATTCCCCGATATAAGACACTGAGGTATAGTGTCAGTGCTGAGTCAGACTCAGAGTAGGAGTCAGACTCCTGTCCGAGTCCAGTAGCCATGAGACTTGGGACAGAGTTTCTTCATCACCGAGACTCATTTTCCATATCTGTAGAATGGGGACAGCAATGTCTGCCTTGCAACGTTGTTGTAAGAAGTAGAGATAAATTATATAAACAGTGGGCATTTGGTAGGCTCTTAGTAAGTGGAAGCTCTTATTTTTGCCATCACTATTTATTTTCTTTTAAATGCTTTCCTTTAATTAGATAAGAAAGTGAGAGATCAAAGACATGGACCTTATTTAAAATTAGGATGTTGGAAGAAGAAGGGATTACAAAATGCTTCCGTGGGAGTAATTAGGGGAGATTCTCTTCTAGGGAGCAAAGCAGTGGCCCTGGTTGCCCTTCTCTCTCCCTTCTCCTTTCTCTTAGTCACACTGTCCTGCTGTTCAGCTTCTATGTATCAAACACAAGGTTTCTCTTCATCCCTTCTTCTTTTGTTTTTACTGCCATTAAGTCCCACTTCCATTTCTCCATCTAAACCCACCCCCAAGAAAGGCCCTTGTTTTGTTTATCTTTCTCAGTCATGATTAAGGTGATTTTGGTTATAGATGTTCACATTCAGTCATGTTTGCTTTCTGTATGCAGCACTGATAACCCAGTCTAGATTAATTTCCAATCTTTGGTCATAAATTATAATGTATATCTCCCTTCTCACAAAGGACAGGTGCCAGCAGGCAGCTCTGCACTGGGTATCTCATTTCCTCTGTCTGTAATAGCTCACTGGCCAGGATGGACACCTTACCCAAGCCAGGAACTGGGATTTGTGATCTAATCAGCCCTGACTCAGAACTGATTGGAACCATATCTATCAGGTCACTCAGGAGAGTAATAACAGCTATATAAGCTTAGGGGAGGGGGAGGGGAGGGGGAGGGGAGGAGAGAAGAGCTCAACAGACATGCAAAGAAACTTCTCAATGGCTCTGCAGTCCCCTTTTCTGGCCCCTTCCTACAGCTGTACTGTATTTTTGTCTTCAGATTCCATGAAAAAGCACTATACATATCCCTATACAGTTAAGATTTTTTTATATGGACCATTTTAAAAGTCTTTACTGAATTTGCTACAGTATTATTTCTGTTTTATATTTTGATTTTTTGGCCACAAGGCATGTGGGATCTTGGCTCCCCAACCAGGGATTGAACCTGCACACCCTGTTGAAAGGTGAAGTCTTAACCACTGGACTGCCAGGGAGGTCTCATATCCTTATACATTATACATGGTGTACATACATAGAATATATACCTATACATAAATATGCATGTATGTAAAAAAGTGTATATAAAATATACAAATACATGTTGAAATAAATTTCTAGGCCACTCCTGCCCACAGTCCCATGTCGGCAAATGGAAATTTAGATAATTTTCATATCTCTGTAAATCCTCCATTTGACCAGAAATGTAGCATATCTGGTCAGCCACCCCCAAATGCCTAACCCAGCTCTGAGTGCTATACTTATTTTCTTCTTCCTCTCACCCCAAACACGGTTGACCATGTGGCCCCAGTTAACCAGATATCTTCCATTTTTCTCTTCTCTGTTCTTTATTCTCTATCCTGTGAAAGCTATCTGCCTTCAGCCCCATTTTGCAGTTCTCTGGACCCCTGTCAATGGAGACTGGCTGCTTCTTGAAGCATTAAATAAGGTTTGTTTGTATCACCTAAATTGTCTCCTTTAATCATCTGTAATATTCATGTACATAAAATTCTCAGTTTTTCCTTCAGCCAACTTTAAATGAATTCTGTTATGGCAACCAAAGGGTTTCAGCTAATTTAAACATAAATATCTTTGGGGACAGCAAGCTCTAGAATTCCTAGAGGAAAACCACGTAATATAAATGCTGCCATACATCCTCATCTCATCTTCTTGCTGAGTCAGAGGCCTAAAAACTTTAATAGCTAATGTCTTACATCAATGTCTTACATCTCTTCTTCATCCAGGAGAAGGTCTTCGGGAAAGCACACAATGCAGTCATACCAACACCAGACACTGACAAAAGCATCATATCTCTTTTTGAAAGGTATCCAAAGAGAAGAAACGTTCAGGATGTCCCCAGCTCTGGCAACTGATCTCAATTTGTTTTAGTGTGGAAAAGAAAAGCAATAAAAATGATTCCTTCTTTCCCTTCCTTCCTTATTTCCTTTTTTCTTTCTTTCTCTATTCTTACAGGTCCAAGTTAGTCTTAAAAGAGGCACTTTTGAGCAAAGATCCCCTCCATGGATACATTAATATTTGGATTAGTATTTGGATTAATGTTCCAAATACCTTTTAGGTTTTATTGTTCCTACTAGGCTAACTCACCAAATCAGGCAAGTACTACCAGGAGTTTTGCAGCCAGTACCTCCTGTAGGAAAGATTAAAAGAATGAATGGGGGTTGTTTTTGTTATTTAGTCTCTGAGTCATGACCAACTCTTACAACCCCATGGACTGTGACCTGCCAGGCTCCTCTGTTCATGGGATTTCCCAGGCAAGAATACTGGAGGAGGTTGCCATTTCCTTCTCTAGGGGCCAGATATCTGACTTTTACTCATTTCTTTCAGTCAGCCCATGAGAAAGGTGGTGTTTTTCCCATTTGACAGGTAAAGAGTTGAGGTTCAGGGTGGTCAAGTAATCTGTTCGGTATTCCACAGGAAAAATATGGTGAATTCCATCTCAGTCTAGGGTCTGCAGTTTTTACTAAGCACAACCTTCAGATGAGAGGATCCTCATTCCCAGGAAAAGTTTTAGAGTTTTACCACTCAGTCTGGAACAGAGCTCACACTATAGCCTGGGTCAGGAAAGTGCGCTAAACATTTATCCAATGGACTTTCTGTGGTTTTGTTACTGTGGATTCTAGGTGTTAACCTAAAACACCAAAACAGTGGTTATTTTACCAGCAAACCGTGTTTATTCAGCAACAGCAAAGAATCGCAGTTTGGGATATGCAACTATGATGAACCACATGTAAGTCCCATTAAGCAAAGGAGAGGAGACTCTTTTATAGAGGAGAAGGGAAGTTGAGAGGGACTATTAAAAACAAAAAGTCCTTTGGAGGAAACTGGGTGTTCTATGTGGGATTCCCAGGTAACACTAGTGGCGAAGAACTAGTCCAATGCAGGTAGATGTAAGAGATGTGGTTTTGATCCCTGGGTCAGCAAGATACCCTGGAGGAGGGCAGAGGCTAATAGAGTCCTGCCAGGAGAACACAATGATGATAGCAACACCCTCTTCCAACAACACAAGAGAAGACTCTACACATGGACATCACCAGATGGTCAACACCAAAATCAGATTGATTATATTCTTTGCAGCCAAAGATGGAGAAGCTCTATACAGTCAGCAAAAACAAGACCAGGAGCTGACTGTGGCTCAGATCATGAACTCCTTATTGCCAAATTCAGACTGAAATTGAAGAAAGTAGGGAAAACCCCTAGACCATTCAGGTATGACCTAAGTCAAATCCCTTATGCTTATACAGTGGAAGTAGGAAATAGATTTAAGGGACTAGATCTGATAGAGAGCCTGAAGAACTATGGACAGAGGTTTGCAACATTGTACAGGAGACAGGGATCAAGACCATCCACAAGAAAAAGAAATGCAAAAAAGCAAAATGGCTGTCTGAGGAGGCCTTACAAATAGCTGTGAAAAGAAGAGAAATGAAAAACAAAGGAGAAAAGGAAAGATATACCCATTTGAATGCAGAGTTCCAAAGAATAGCAAAAGGAGAGATAAAGCCTTCCTCAGTAATCATTGCAAAGAAATAGAGGGGAACGATAAAATAGGAAAGACTGGAGATCTCTTCAAGAAAATAAGATATACCAAGGGAATATTTCATGCAAAGATGGGCTCAATAAAGGACAGAAATGGTATGGACCTAACAGAAGCAGAAGATATTAAGAAGAGGTGGCAAGAATACACAGAAGAACTGTACAAAAAAGATCTTCATGACCCAGATAATCATGATGGTATGATCACTCACCTAGAGCTAGGCATCCTGGAATGTGAAGTCAAACGAGCTTTTGAAAGCATCACTATGAACAAAGCTAGTGAAGGTGATGAAATTCCGGTTGAGCTATTTCAAATCCTCAAAGATGATGCTGTGGAAGGGCTGCACTCAATATGCCAGCAAATTTGGAAAACTCAGCAGTGGCCACAGGACTGGAAAATGTCAGTTTTCATTCCAATCCCAAAGAAAGGCAATGCCAAAGAAGGCTCAAACTACCACACAATTGCACTCATCTCACACACTAGTAAAGTAATGCTCAAAATTCTCCAGGCCAGGCTTCTACAGTACGTGAACTGTAAACTTCCAGATGTTCAGGCTGGATTTAGAAAAGGCAGAGGAACCAGAGATCAAATTGCCAACATCCGGTGGATCATCGAAAAAGCAAGAGAGTTCCAGAAAAACATCTACTTCTTCTTTATTGACTATGCCAAAGCCTTTGACTGTGTGGATCATAAAAACCTGTGGAAAATTCTGAAAGAGATGGGAATAAAATTCTGAAAAAGATGGCATACCACCTGACCTGTCTCTTGAGAAATCTGTATGCACGTCAGGAAGCAACAGTTAGAACTGGACATGGAACAACAGACTGGTTCCAAATTGGACAAGGAGTACGTCAAGGCTGTATATTGTCACCCTGCTTATTTAACTTATATGCAGAGTACATCATGAGAAATGCTGGGCTGGAGGAAGCACAAGCTAGAATTGAGATTGCTGGGAGAAATACCAATAACCAGAGATACGCCAATGACACTACCCTTATGGCAGAAAGTGAAGAAGAACTAAAGAGCCTTGTGATGAAAGTGAAAGAGGAGAGTGAAAAAATTGGCTTAAAGCTCAACATTCAGGAAACTAAGATTATGGCATCCGATCCCATCACTTCATGTCAGATAGATGGGGTAACAGTGGAAACAGTGGCAGACTTTATTTGGGGGGACTCCAAAATCACTGCAGATGGTGATTGCAGCCATGAAATTAAAAGATGCTTACTGCTTGGCAGGAAAGTTATGACCAACCTAGACAGCATATTAAGAAGCAAAGACATTTTTTGATAACAAAGGTCCATCTAGTCAAGGCTCTGGTTTTTCCAGTAGTCATGTGGAATGTGAGAGTTGGACTATAAGGAAAGCTGAGTGCTGAAGAATTGATGCTTTTGAACTGTGGTGTTGGAGACTTTTGAAAGTCCCTTGGACTGCAAGGAGATCCAACCAGTCCACCCTAAAGGAGATCAGTCCTGAGTGTTCATTGGAAGGACTGATGTTGAGGCTGATACTCCAATACTTGGCCACCTGATGTGACGAGATGCCTCATTTGAAAAGATCCTGATGCTGGAAAGGATTGAAGGCGGGAGGAGAAGGGGACGACAGAGGATGAGATGATTGGATGGCATCACTGACTAATGGACATGAGTTTGGGTAAACTCCGGGAGATGGTGAGGGACAGGGAGGCTGGCATGCTGCAATCCACGGGGTCGCAAAGAGTCATACACGACTGAGCGACTGAGCTGAATTGAAGCAAGGTAATCAAGGTTTCAACTGTATTTCCTTGAACACAGCACAAAAGGATTGGGATACAATTAACATGGAGAAATCACCGCCATTTCGTGGACGCTGGGTGTGTGAGAGCATCAGGAAATGCCGGGCAGGAGGGGACCGGGAAAACCTAGTCCAGGTTCTGTGGATTTGAACCTCCATGTTTCTAACCCTAGATCTCCAAATGCATCATGATTCCTGTCCATTGGACTGTAAAGTTTATGTAGGTAATCTTGGAAACAATGGTAACAAGACTGAAATGGAACGAGCTTTTGGCTATTATGGACCACTCCGAAGTGTGTGGGTTGCTGGAGACCCTCCCGGCTTTGCTTTTGTTGAATTTGAAGATTCCCGAGATGCAGCTGATGCTGTCCGAGAGCTAGACGGGAGAACACTGTGTGGCTGCTGAGTGAGAGTGGAACTATCGAATGGTGAAAAGAGAAGTCAAAATCAAGGCCCACCTCATTTTTGCGGTCGTCGCCCTCGAGATGATTATCGGAGGAGGAGTCCTCTACCTCGATGCAGATCTCCAAGACAGAGAGAAGCTTCTCCCGAAGCCGGAGCAGTTCCCTTTCTAGAGATAGGAGAAGAGAGAGATCACTGTCCCGGGAGAGAAATCACAAGCCGTCCTGATCTTTCTCTGGGTCTGGTAGCTGATCTAGGTCAAATGAAAGGAAATAGAAGAGCAGTTTGCAAGAGGAGTGGTGTACAGGAAATAACTTCATTTGACAGGAGTATGTACAGAAAATTCAAGTTTTGTTTGAGACTTCATAAGCTTGGTCCATTTTTAAAATGTTTTAGCTGTTCACATTTGTCTGTTGGAACAGTGACACAAAGGTGTAATTTTCTATGGTTTGAAATGGATCATATGAGGCATGTAATATCAAGAATTGTTACTTTACAATGTTCCCTTAAGCAGAATTTAATTTGCTTTGAATTTTAGTCTTGCATAGGCTGATAATAAACTTCTAACTCCTGCCCAGCTAAAGTCCACATTTAACATTATGGAAACAAACACTGGCAAAAATTCGAAGATTTTTTTTCAGCATAGCTGGGATATGGTATGCAGCTGTAGTTAAGCAGTTTTTAAAAGCTGCTGTGAACTCAAAAGCCAGCTGGAAAAATTAAAGCTGCACCCTTAAACTAGATTGGAGGTTTAAAAATCCCACTGGTCTTCACACTGGACAAAAGTTTGTCTAGTTGGTATAGAATCTTAAGAAGTTTCAAGGAAGTTAGTTTACCTTTGCTTTAGGTTGTAAGTTCCTTCTGTGATTGCTGTATATGAATACATAGCTCTTTGTAACATTCTTTATTTGGAAATCTGAGACTATTCAAGATACCAAATGTCCTGCCAGTTTAAGGGTACATTGTAGAGCTGAAGTGAGTTACTGTGCAAGATTCTTTTTTCATGCTGTCATTTGTAATATGTTTTGTTAGAATCCTTGGGATTAAAAGTTTTGGTTACAAAAAAAACAAAAACAAAAACATGGAGAAATCAATTACACAGTGCCCCCCGCCCCAACCATGGCCTCCCATAAATGCTATTGTAGCATTTATGATGCTGTCTTATTGTTTATTTACATGCCTGTCTCCCTCTGATAGTGAGCTACATATATTCAGGGTCATTACAAGTTACACCAGAAAAGTGTGAATATGTTTTCTGTGTTAAACAAAAATTTTAAAAAGTTACAGAGAAGGCTGAGATCCTCTTTGACCTACTTTTTGTTTAGCATCCCCAAAACCATTCACCTCAGACTGAGATTTGAACCCATATGCTGTTGTTGTTGTTGTTCAGCCACTTAGTTGCATCCAACTCTTTGTGACTCCATGGACTGTACCACACCAGGCTTCCCTGTCCATCACCATCTCCCGGAGCTTGTTCAAACTCATGTCCATTGTGTCAGTAGTACCATCCAACCATCTGGTCCTCTGTCATCCCCTTCTCCTCCTGCCTTCAATCTTCCCCAACATCAGGGTCTTTTCCAATGAATCAGCTCTTCGCATCAGATGGCCAAAGTACTGGAGCTTCAGCTTTGGCATCAGTCCTTGCAATGCATATTCAGGGTTGATTTCCTTTAGGATTGACTTGTTTGATCTTGCTGTCCACAGGATACTCAAGAGTCTTCTCCAACACCACAATTCAAAAGCATCAATTCATCAGTACTCAGCCTTATTTATAGTCCAACTCTCACATCCCATGCATAACTGCTGGAAAAACTATAGATTTGACTAGACAGACCTTTGTTAGCAAAGTCTCTGCTTTTTAATATGCTGTCTAGATTGGTCATAGCTTTTCTTCCAAGGAGCAAGTATCTTTTAATTTCATGGCTGCAGTCACCATCTGCAGTGATTTTGGAGCTCAAGAAAATGAAGTGTGTCACTATTTCCATTGTTTCCCCATCCATTTGCCATGAAGTGATTGGACCGGATGCCATGATCTTAGTTTTCTGAATGTTGAGTTTTAAGCCAACTTTTTTACTCTCCTCTTTCACTTTCATCAAGAGGCTCTTCAGTTCTTCTTCACTTTATCCCATAAGGGTTGTATCATCTGCATATTTGAGGTTATTGATATTTCTCCTGGCAGTCTTGATTCCAGTTTGTGCTTCCTCCAGCCCAGCATTTTGCGTAATGTGCTCTACATATAAGTTAAATAAGCAGGGTGACAATATACAGCTTTGATGTACTCTTTTCCCAACTTTCAACCAGTCCACTGTTCCATGTCCAGTTCTAACAGTTGCTTCTTGGCCTGCATACAGGTTTCACAGGGAACCTGTACTGGGACTTGAACCCATGAGACCAGGACTCAAAGGCAGCCCAAACCCACAGTCTTCCTTTCATCAGAGATCACACACCTGGTTTCAGAACCTAATGAATCTCAGCTTCTTGCTGTCTCATCACAAAAAGAATTCATTGAGCATCGAAGTGATAGGTTAGAAGTGAATTTAAATAAATTCTCTAAATAGAGAGAAACACACCCCATATATAGGAGCATGGGTCATTGCAGTGGGTGAGTGCAACCTTAAAATGTGGTGTGATTAGCTTTTATGGTCTGGGTAATTTCACAGGTTAATGAGTGGGAAGATTATTCCAACTATTTTGGGGAAAGGGTGGAGAGTTCCAGGAATTGGGCCATGGCCCATTTTTTGATCTTTGATGGTTGGCGTTGGAATTGTCATGATGCCTATGGGTGTTGCTTAGCTTGCTGATGTGTTACAATGAGCGTATACTGAGTCTCAAGGTCTAGTGGAAGTAGACTTGTCTGTTATCTTGAACTCATTTGGTTCTAATCAGTTTATGTTGTGTCCTTGGGCTATGCCATTCTTTCTTTTATTTTTTTAAATTAAATTAAATTTTATTATTATTATTTTTAACAAGGTACCTTCTTTTTTTTTCCTTTTTTAAAAATTTTATTTATTTATTTTTTTATTTTCTTTACATTATTGTGTTGGTTTTGCCATACAATGACATGAATCTGCCATGGGTATACATGTGTTCCCCTTCCAGAACCCCCCTCCCACCTCCCTCCCGATTCCCTCTCTCTGGGTTATCCCAGTGCACCAGCCCTGAGCACCCTGTATCAAGCATCAGACCTGGGCTGGTGATTGATTTCACATATGATAATTTACATGTTTCAATACCGTTCTCCCATATCATCCCACCCTTGCCCTCTCCCATAGAGTCCAAAAGACTGTTCTATACATCCGCGTTTCTTTTGCTGTCTCGCATACAGGGTTGTTGTTACCATCTTTCTAAATTCCATATATATGAGTTAGTATACTGTATTGTTTTTCCTTCTGGCTTACTTCACTCTGTATAATAGGCTCCAGTTTTGTCCACCTGAGTAGAACTGATTCAAATGTATTCTTTTTAATGGCTGAGTAATATTCCATTGTGTATATGTACCACAGCTTTCTTATCCGTTTGTCTGTTGATGGACATCTAGGTTGCTTCCATATCCTGGATATTGTAAACAATGTGTATGCCATTCTTTCAAAGGTCATGCCCTGCCTCATTCCCTCCTGTTTCATCCTCAATCCTAGTTTTCTCCTGGGGTTTAATCTTAGTTAGCAGGGTAAGTGTAGATATTTTTCTATGTATTTCAAATGAGTGTCACACATATATTTAGCTTACTCAAATTTAATTTCAGCCAAAAGAGAACAAAACAAACAAAACTCTGAAATTGTAATTTAACTAGTACCATTCCACATACTGAGCCAATGGCCTGGAGAAGTGTGAGATGAATGGCAGAATCCTTCAATTACACCCAGATCCCTCAGTTGTCCTAGTGCTTCTTTTGGTGTGACCACCCTTGAGGGTGATTTTAAATATTTTCAAGGGTATTTCTTTTTTTTAAAAATTATTGTTTATTTTAATTTGTTTTTTACTGCACAGAGTCTTGGTTGCTGTGTGTGGGCTTTCTCTAGTTGTGGTGAGCAGGGGCTACTGTCTCCAGTTGTGATGCTTGGGCTTCTTCTGTTGCAGAGCACAGACACTAGGGTAGTTGTGGCACATGGGCTTAGTTGTTCTGAGGCAGGTATGGAATCTTCCCATACCAGGGATCAAACCCATGTCCCCTACATTGGCAGATGGATTCCCAACCCCTGGACCACCAGGGAAGTCCTTCAAAGGTTATTTCTGATCATACTTGACTTTTGCTTTAGACATTAACTTTTAGATCCAATCCCTATAAGAGTTATACTATATACACTCTCTCAGGCTCCATGTCATACCATGAGGCCAGTGCCAGAACTGAAACACAGCAATAAAGCTAATTCCTCTATCAGGACCCACAAAATACAGGCTGCCCAGGGGCCTGGCCCTCAAATCTAAGCTTAAGTCAGCAGCACTTACAGGAAAGGCCTCATTGCCAAGGAAACCTAGTACCGATCTCAGTCCTCCAGCTCGGATTTAGCTGGTTTATCCAGCCCTAGAAGGTAGAGCCTACTAGCCGGTCGCTGCTGCTAACACAAAATTTGCTCTTGTCAGAACCCCCTCGGAAGAGCCCTCCACTGCTGGTGAGGCCCTGTACTTCCCTAGCCCATGGATTGCTTTCCCCTGAATAAAGGAAAGAACACTAAATTGTTTTTCCTCTCTCTCTTTTTTTAAATATTTACTTATTTGGTTGTGCTGGGTCTTAGTTGCACGTGGAGACTCTTCCATCTCCCTTGAGGCATGCAGGATCTTTAGCTGTGGTATGCACACTCTTAGTTTTGGCACGTGGGATCCAGTTCCCTGACCAGAGATTGAACCCTCGCCCCCTACATTGGGACCTCAGACTCTTAGCCACTGGACCACCAGGGAAGTCCCAATTGTTTTAGTCATTTGACTCTAGGAATTTATGCCCTTTAGTTTTTTAGGACAGAGGAAAGGAAACTAGGGAGGATCCTGGAGTGGTGGTACCTTACAAAAGAAGAAAATTCTGGCTACAGATTATTCTGAGTAATGGTGTTTCTGACTTTGTTGAGATGATGTCCAGAGGGAACCACCACTCTGCTTATATGTAATGTGAGTCTTAAACAGTCGCCATTTGGACGCTACCCTTCAAAGCAGCAAGTGTGGGCTTTCTGTTTTAAACATGGTGTCATGCTAACATGAACCCCATCAACAGGAAATTGCCAATGGGCTGACCCCTGTCCACATGAACTCCATGGTTACAAAACCTGACTTGAGCCAGCTATACTTTCCTTTCCACAAACGCACTTTAAAGAGAACCAGCCTGGCTGTTTTCTCCAAAAACCAGGGGAACTTTGGTCCTTATTCTCTTCACTACATTCTTGGGGAGCCTGGTCTCCTGGCAGGTACTTGGTGTTTTAAGGGTCCTGATTGGTGATTACTGTCATATCTCTCCTGTTCACCAGCCCTTCCTTAACCCAGAGTTTCCCTTTACTGTCAGATTTACTGTCTTTTGGATATTCAGGGCAATGATTCCTGCAATGGGGATTTCCTTGACAAGGAAGAGAAGAAAAGTGGATGGCTGATTCTTACAATGTTAAAGATTGTCCTGGAATAGATAAAAATAGAAAGATTGTCCCAGAGTTAGCACAACCAACTCAGAACTGCCAGATAATGTCCTGTCAGATCTAACCTTTCACAGGAAAGAGCTGTGTTAGGAGAATATGCTAGCTCCTGCCCAGCTGTTACGGGGGCAAGGCAGAGCTGAGCTGAGACCATGTAGCTAAGTACCCACTGTGTAAGCCTTTTAGCCCAGCAAAGGCCCAACAGAGTTGTTCATCCCTTCTAAGCAGGACAGAAATGGGGATTAGAAGAGCTGGCTCCTAGAAATTATCTAATCCAGACATGTCATTTTAGGTGTTTTTTTTTTCAATCCATTCAATTAACAAATGAGGAATTTGAGGCTCCAAAAGTGAAAGTGTATGATTCAAGATCATGCATTTGCATTACTGGCAGAGAGGAAATGAGAACTCAGGTCTTCTGACTTCTCATTCAGTGTCCATTCCTCAACACTGTGCTTTGGAAGCCCTGAGTGAAACAAAATTGAGCCTTGTTCTTTAGCACCAGACATCTGAGCCTTTAATATGCTAATAAAGTCTTCAGACTTTCCCAAACTTTTTGAATGGATTACTTTTTAATACAGGTCTCTATTTACATTTATAAAAGAGGATTAGAGGATTCCTCATAACAGTTGAGGAAATGCTGCCCTTGCCATGCAGTTACTGTCAAGTGCTACACCAAATAATTATTTACACATAATCCCTACAAACCACATTATGCAGCACTGATGCTGAAACACAGGATAATCAGCCAATGGCAAATATCATCTGTCATTCTAAAGCAGCTCTGCGCTCTGCATCTCCAAATGCAGTAGTGTGTGTGTTGGGGGAAGGGGAATATGTGTAGGACCGGGGCTAATGGTCAGTTCTTCTTTGATGTGCAGTCAGTTCAGTATATTGGATTTTGGGCTGTCCAGCCTCTATTCAGCATGCATGGTTGTGCTTCTGAGATGTGTCCTAGATCCTTGCCCTCAAGGAGATCAGTCTACTAGGGGAACCAGCACATGAAGGAGTGAGCACTGTAATGATGCAATGACAGGGACTGTACCAGGTACTGAGGAGGGAGAGTGAAAGTTAGGCCTGGAGACAGGGGCAGTGACTAAACAACTTCCCAGAGGGGTCCTTTCCACTGGGTGTTAAAGGTCAAGTAGAAATTCACTAGATGGGAGAATGGGGGTGAGGAAGAGAAAAGACAGCATATTAAAAAGCTGAGACATTACTTTGCCAACAAAAGTCCATCTAATCAAAGCTATGGTTTTTCCAGTAGTCATGTATGGATATGAAAGTTGGGCCATAAAGAAAGCTGACTGCTGAAGAATTGATGCTTTTAAACTGTGGTGTTGGAGAGGACTCTTGAGAGTCCCTTTGATTGCAAGGAGATCCAACCAGTCAATCCTAAAGGAAACCAGTCCTGAATATTCATTGGAAGGACTGATGCTGAGGCTGAAACTCCAATACTTTGGCTATTTGATGCAAAGAACTGACTCATTGAAAAAGACCCTGATGCTGGGAAAGATTGAAGGTGGAAGGAGAAGGGGATTACAGAGGATGAGATGGTTGGATGGCATCATCAACTTGATGGCCGTGAGTCTGAGCAAGCTCTGGGAGTTGGTGATGGACAGGGAGGACTGGTGTGCCGCAGTCCATGGGGTTGCAAAGAGTCGGACATGACTGAGCAACTGAACTGAACTGAACACAGGCCAAGAGGAGAGAAACAACATGGGTTTAGGGGCAGTGAGGTCATTGAGTAGTGAGAAGATGGGTATCACAGGGGTATCTGACAGGGAGCTGAGTATGAATAGCCTTCCGCAACATGCTGAGGTATTTGGACATCATCTATGGATAACCAAAGGCATAGGCCAGTCTCACTCTGTGATTACCAACCATTCTGTGATCATGAGAAGAGCCAGCCACCTTTCAGATCAGACCAAGATTCCAAACTGCCTTGTCAGCAGATAGCTTTGAGTGTGGGGCTTCAGAGAAAAAGGGGTTGGGTGGGGTTGAGTTTTATAATAGCATTTTCTACTACATACAATTTTAAAATAGAAGCTACCTGCAGCTTAGAGATAATACACTTTTCGAGAAGGAAGAATTTAGAGTTAAATCTATCCTTATAGCTCTTTTTATGGTGAGACTGAGAAATGAGGTGATGTAGCCAAAAGTATCAGCTGTAGAATGGATGACACCCTGTGTGTCCTGTATCTAAGACCAGGACTTTTTTTTTAATTTGCAGTTAAGTTATCCAAGCCAAGAGGAGCTTATCATTGAGCTTGTGCCCATTCATTTATTCAGCATCATTTATTCACTCTCTTCTGTAAACCTGGTTTTAGAGACTGAGGATTCATGTAGACAAGTATCTGTCCAAGAGGAGCCCAAATCAAAGGTGAGGGTATCAGCCATGGGAAGCTCTCATCGCTCTGAGGACTGACAGCATACTGAGGGAAACAGGACCGTGTAGGTCAATGGGAAAACACAGTCACAAGGATAGCCTTGCCGCAGCCCTTGCCTACCACACCGGTTCCATCTCCACACTATTCCAACAGTCCCCACCTTTGTGAATCTCACACACAGTGCTGTTTCCCATCTCCATGCGTTTGCTAGTGCTTCTCTGTCCCAATGCCCTGAGATGCCGTCTGTCCCTTTTTTCAACCCTCCTTCACCAGGTTAGGCTTACTTTTCATCATCTAAATCTTGACTCCCATGCTGCTTAAGTTCTGCCGTCTGTGCTCCTGGGATGCCCCTTCCATAAAATGATTACTCTTTTACCACATCAGTTCAGTTCAGCTCAGTTCAGTCGCTCAGTCGTGTCTGACTCTTTGCGACCCCATGGACTGCAGCACGCCAGGCTTCTCTGTTCATTGCCAACTCCCAGAGTTTACCCAAACTCTTGTCCATTGAGTTGGTGATGCCATCCAACCATCTCATCCTCTGTCATCTCCTTCTTCTCCTGCCTTCAATCTTTCCCAGCATCAGGGTCTTTTCAAATGAGGCAGCTCTTCACATCAGGTAGCCAAAGTATTGAGGTTCAGCTTCAATATCAGTCCTTCCAATGAACACTCATGACTGATCTCTTTTAGGATGGACTGGCTGGATCTCCTTGCAGTCTAAGGGACTCTGAAAAGTCTTTTCCAATAGCATAGTTCAAAAGCATCAATTCTTCAGCTCTCAGCTTTCTTTATAGTCCAACTGTCACATCCATACATGACTACTGGAAAACCATAGCCTAGACTAGACGGACCTTTGTTGGCAAAGTGATGTCTCTGCTTCCTAATATGCTGTCTAGGTTGGTCATAACTTTCCTGCCAAGCAGTAAGCATCTTTTAATTTCATGGCTGCAGTCACCATCTGCAGTGATTTTGGAGCCCCCCAAATAAAGTCTGCCACTGTTTCCACTGTTTCCCCATCTATTTGCCATGAAGTGATGGGACCGGATGCCATAATCTCAGTTTCCTGAATGTTGAGCTTTAAGCCAACTTTTTCACTCTCTTTGTTCACTTTCATCACAAGGCTCTTCAGTTCTTCTTCACTTTCTGCCATAAGGGTGGTGTCATCTGCATATCTGTGGTTATTGGTATTTCTCCCAGCAATCTCGATTCCAGCTTGTGCCTCCTCCAGCCCAGCATTTCTCATGATGTAGTCTGCATATAAGTTAAATAAGCAAGGTGACAATATACAGCTTTGACGTACTCCTTGTCCAATTTGACACCAGTCTGTTGTTCCATGTCCAGTTCTAACTGTTGTTTCCAGACCTGCATACAGTTTTCTCAAGAGGCACGTCAGACTGTTTGGTATTCCCATCTCTTTCAGAATTTTCTACAGTTTTTTGTGATCCACACAGTCAAAGGCTTTGGCACAGTCAATAAAGAAGAAATAGATGTTTTTCTGGAACTCGCTTTTTCAATAGTCCATCGGATGTTGGCAATTTGATCTCTGGTTCCTCTGCCTTTTCTAAAATCAGCTTGAACATCTGGAAGTTCATGATTCACGTTCTGTTGAAGCCTGGCTTGGAGAATTTTGAGCATTACTTTACTAGCATGTGAGATGAGTGCAATTGTGTGGTAGTTTGAGCCTTCTTTGGCATTGCCTTTCTTTGGGATTGGAATAAAAACTGACATTTTCCAGTCCTGTGGCCACTGCTGAGTTTTCCAAATGTGCTGGCATATTGAGTGCAGCCCTTCCACAGCATCATCTTTGAGGATTTGAAATAGCTCAACCGGAATTTCATCACGTTCACTAGCTTTGTTCATAGTGATGCTTCCTAAAGCCTGTTTGATTTCACATTCCAGGATGTCTGGCTCTAGGTGAGTGATCACCCCATCATGATTATCTGGGTCATGAAGATCTTTTTTGTATAGTTCTGTGTATTCTTGCCACCTCTTTTTAATATCTTCTGCTTCTGTTAGGCCCATACCATTTCTGTCCTTTATTGAGCCCATCTTTGCATGAAATATTTCCTTGGTATCTCTAATTTTCTTGAAGAGATCTCCAGTCTTTCCCATTCTGTTGTTTTCCTCTATTTCTTTGCAGTGATCACTGAGGAAGGCTTTCTTATCTCTCCTGGCTATTCTTTGGAACTCTGCATTCAAATGGGTATATCTTTCCTTTTCTCCTTTGTTTTTCATTTCTCTTCTTTTCACAGCTATTTGTAAGGCCTCCTCAGACAGCCATTTTGCTTTTTTGCATTTCTTTTTCTTGGGGATGGTCTTGATCCCTGTCTCCTGTACAATGTCGCAAACCTCTGTCCATAGTTCTTCAGGCTCTCTGTCTATCAGATCTAGTCCCTAAATCTATTTCCCACTTCCACTGTATAAGCATAAGGGATTTGATTTAGGTCATACCTGAATGGTCTAGGGGTTTTCCCTACTTTCTTCAATTTCAGTCTGAATTTGGCAATAAGGAGTTCATGATCTGAGCCACAGTCAGCTCCCAGTCTTGTTTTTGCTGACTGTATAGAGCTTCTTCACCTTTGGCTGCAAAGAATATAATCAGTCTGATTTTGGTGTTGACCATCTGGTGATGTCCATGTGTAGATCTTCTCTTGTGTTGTTGGAAGAGGGTGTTTGCTATCACCAGTGCGTTATCTTGGCAGGACTCTATTAGCATTTGCCCTTCTCCATTCTGTACTCCAAGGACAAATTTGCTTGTTACTCCAGGTGTTTCTTGATTTCCTGCTTTTGCATTCCAGTTCCCTATAATGAAAAGGATATCTTTTTGGGTGTTAGTTCTAAAAGGTCTTGTAGGTCTTCATAGAGCCGTTCAACTTAAGCTTCTTCAGCATTACTGGTTGGGGCAAGACTTGGATTGCCATGATATTGAATGGTTTGCCTTGGAAAGGGACAGAGATCATTCTGTCATTTTTGAGATGGCATCCAAGTACTGCATTTTGGACTTTCTGTTGACTATGAGGGCTACTCCATTTCTTCTAAGGGATTCTTGCACAGAGTAGTAGATATGATGGTCATCTTAGTTAAATTCACCAATTCCAGTCCATTTTAGTTTGTTGATTCCTAAAATGTCGACGTTCACTCTTGCCATCTCTTTTTTGACCACTTCCAATTTGCCTTGATTCATGGACCTAACATTCCAGGTTCCTATGCAATATTGTTTTTTACACCATCAGACCTTGCTTCCGTCACCTGTCACATCCACAGGTGGGTGTTGTTTTTGCCTTGGCTCCGTCTCTTCATTCTTTCTAGAGTTATTTCTCCACTGATCTCCAGTTGCATGTTGTGCACTTACCGATCTGGGGAGTTCATCTTTCAGTGTCCTATCTTTTTGTCTTTTCATGCTGTTCATTGGGTTCTCAAAGGAAGAGTCCCGAAGTGGTTTGCCATTCTCTTCTCCAGTAGACCACATTCTGTCCTCTGATTACATAATCTGCTTGGAGATCCTTTGTCTTTGAACTGGAAGCTCTTGAATACAAGGATGCTTCTTTTTTATTTCAGTATTTATTTCAGTGCCTGGTTAAAAGCAGGGACTCACAAACATTCACTGAATAAATGAGTTTAACCACTTGGGAATTGTGCCATCTTAGCATATCACTTAACCTCCTGGATTCTAAGATTTTATCTTTAGAAGAAAGTAATGATACCTCCTTCCTAAAGCTGTTATGAGAATTAAGTGAGATAATGTACATTAATGTATTAGCATAGCACCTGGGTGATGGAAAGCAATCAGTAATTATTTTTAGGACAAAAGAAGATTTAAGAAGTTATCTGTTCCAGTCTCCTTGTGCTGCAAGATCAAGATATCATTTTAAATTAAATGACAAAGATAATAACCAGGTGCATCTCTCTGGGGATATATATTAGATTGGATTTCAAAGAACAACCCTCTCAAGGGCAAGTTCTCCAGAGTACACTCTGCTTAAGCCACATAATCAAGTTTTACATATGAAATACTCCTTTTACCCTGACTCTCTTGAAACAGTAAACACTCCAGACTTCCACAACTCTTTATTAACTTTATTTTTTGCCATGCCATGCCGCTTGTGGGATCTTGGTTCCCTGAACAGAGATCAAACTTGGGCCTTCAGTAGTGAGAGTGCAGAGCCCTAACCACTGAACAGCCAGGGAATAGCCATACTTCCACTACTTTTAAAAAATATTATTTATTTATGGCTGTGCTGGGTCTTCCTTGCTGCCCACAGGCTTCCTTTGTTGCAGTGTATGGGGTTCTCACTGCAGTGGCTTCTCTTGTTGCAGAGCACAGGCTCTAGATACACGAGCCTCAGTAGTTGCAGCATACAGACTCAGTAGTTACGGTACACAGGCTTTGTTGCCCTGCAGCATATGAAGTCTTCCCAGACCAGAGATCAAACCTGTGTCCCCTACGTTGACAGTTGTGTCAAGCAAGTGTATGCTCCTCGGTTCTGTCTCATCAGAATAAAGATTTGGAGTGACAGACATTAAAGCCCTTGGTGTGTCACAGCTCTCGGGTGTTAGACAGACCGTATTATAGCTCTCAGGTCTCGTGTTATAGCTCTTATACAGATCAGTGTTACAGCTCTATTTTATTTAGAAAATAGCAGGAAAATCCATCCTCAAGGCGTGAGGGGATGCTGACCCAAAGATGCGAAGAGAAGAGTGCCCCAGCGTGTGCGGGGGAGAGAGCAAGAGAGACCCCCGGCCCTTTGGCTCCTCTTTTTATATGTCTTTTCCTCCCCTTCGGCTTGCCCTGTGTAAATTGGGCTAGCCAGGAGTGCTGTTTGTTCTACCTGAGGTCCTCACTCCGGTTCTCAGATCTTTCTTTGTTCTATTTTCATGGGCTTTTCCCTTTCTTTTAGCCACCACCATTTTGGACTCCTGTTTCCTATTCTAACTACCTAACAGTTGGATTCTTTATTACTAAGCCAGCATGGAAGCCCTCTACTACATGTTAAATCAGGAAGGAAAAATGAAACGGAATCAATGGACCCAGACTATGTGCCAAAGATAAGAGCTCCCAGGCTGGGGCCCCCTTCTTAAATGATGTCCAGGTCTATCAGTGGATGTGCCAGTTGGGGATGACAGATATGCCATCTCCCCCTCTATGCCTACACTCATGCCCATTCAGCCCAATGCAGTCTCAGTTGTTCTCAAGATAGCACATCTGACTGACCACCTGGCCAGGAGTTGACTCTAACCCTACAGTTGGTAAAGTATGGGCTTTGGATAAAAACAGCTCTAAATTCAAACCCCAGCTCCATGTGTGGTGTTGGGAAAGTTCCTTACTGTTCCTTGAGCTTCAATTTTTCTCATATGTAGAATGGAATAGGCTTCACAAAATACTGTATGGCTGGCACTATTACTGTCCCCATTTTAAAGATGAGGAAAACTGAGGCACAGATAAGGTAGATAACTTGCCTAAGATCAAAAGTAGAAAGAAGGAGAGCCAGAATTCAAAACCAGAGGTCTATTTCAGAGCCTGTTCTGTTAACTGCTGTGCTACTTTCCTCTTAGGCTGGTCAAATGCACTCTAGGTGCCAAGAAGCACAGAACTTCCAGGCTTGGATGAAATATTCAAGAGAGGGGTTTGCTAAGGGCCATTTTCCATTGGCTGAGACGTTAGCTCTGGTTGGAGACAGTATTTTGTCTTCAAGTTAAAAAGGCTGCAATGGAGAGACCTGCTGGATTTGCAAATATAGAGGCTCACATCATATTTAAACTATTTGGCAGATTCTGACTCTTGAAAACAACTCACCTGATAACAGAAATATGAGAATCAGAGATCACTTGCCATAGTAGTCCAAGGTCATCTGACTAAAAACTGTGCCTCCAAGCGACATTATTAAAGTCACCATGCATTTCTAAGATGATTCCACAGTGATCAAAGCACATGTTTAAAAGTAAAAAGGAAAATAAGCAAATCTTAACTCATAACTGAGCCCTAATAAATGGGCTGATATTTGTAGAACTCTTAGAACACTGTCTGGCACCTAGTAAACACAAAGTGTTTTGTAAGTAAATGAAAAACAAACAAGTGGGCGTTGGAGAAGACCTGGTCAGAAGCACCCATGCTTGGATGGCAATTGATCTTTTTTTTCACACCTTTCCCACACTGGCCTTAGAAAAAATCTTTTCTGAACTTCAGTTTTCTTGCCTGTTAAATGAAATTATAGCAATAACTAATTCAAGGGAATTGTAAGAACCAAATGAGACAAGTGAGATATAAAGATGAAAACATGTCAATTGTAAATGATAAAGCACCATACAGATGTCATTATTATTACTACTATTGAAGGACTAGAATGAGGTCCCAAGGCAGAGAATCAAATTTCTGGTGTTTGTGCCCAGGATTATCTGCCCTTCTCCCCAGTTCCCTCCCTGGCACAGCCCTTCCCTAGCTGCTGGCCCTGCCAAGTAGGGAGTAGGGGAGAGCTGGGTCCCTGGCACCCGGGGCTAGAACACAGAGTACCCTCTCTCCCTCTCCTGCAGAGTCAAAGACACATAGAGCTGTTGAGAGTAGCTGGATCTAGTGTGGCAGGTTGGCCGCATTCAGGATTAGATAGACTTTTGTGGACTGCCCTGAGAACCCGGTGACCCAGGGTAGCCTCATTCCTGTGGGCACCAGTACTGTGAGTTTTAAATGACTGGCTTTGTAATTATACTTTGGAATGCATAACCTATTCCAGAAGTGGGGACTGCTTGTGCAGAACCAAACTGAACTTCTTGAACTATGGTGTGTCCTTCAGAAAACAGTACAAAGCCATAGAATTACCACAAGCTGTGAGAATTACCCCACAGGAAATTCCCTTTTCTTTCTCTCTCTTTTTCTCTCATCTTCTTTTACTGTTTGAGAGAAAACCATAATTACCTACTGATTTAGCTCTAGGATTAAATCAAGAGGAAAAAAACAAAGTGACTCCTCAGGAATATGTGAAAGACAAAACTTCATGGATGCGGTATATTGGATTTAGCTACCTTGAAGGGCAGAAAGCAATATAAAGCCACCAAGGAAAAATGGAGCTGAAAGGTAATAAGGAGGAATTCTTATATGGTCCATTAGTTTAATAGGGAACCAGAAACCCACAGGCCTATGGGAACTCTTTGTAAATACAGCTTTTAAGCAACTTTCCAGTATGCCATCAATAGCAGCTGTCAAATGATTTTTTTTTGATGCAGATCATTTTTTGAAGTCTTTATTGAGTTTGTGGCAATATTGCTTCTGTTTTATGTTTTGGTCTATTGGCTGCCAGGCATGGGAATCTTAGCTCCCCGACCAGGGATAGAACCTGAGTCCCCTGCATTGGCAGGTGGGATCTTAACCACTGGACCTCCGGGTAAGTCCCTAATTTTCCTACTATAAACCATGAACATGCTTGTGCAGCTAGTTGCTCAATAAATTACTTATGAAAAACAGTTTCTAAAAAGCTAGATGACCATTATCTTATCATGGCTAATCTGATTTTTTCAGGAGTTAAGGGATGTATGAAGACAGTAAGGTAACTCTTTAAGATTACTTCAAACCAGATTAATATCAGCCAAAACACAACTGAGACCAGAATTAAGAGACTACTACTCAGTCCATCAGAATCAAGTTTAAGGTAGAGAAGAACTCTTACAGCTCTGGTTCTCTGGTTCTGGTCTGAATGTTTGTGTCTTCCTCAAATTCATATGTTTAAACTCTAACCCTCAATGTGATGATATGAAGAATTGGGACCTTTAGGAGGTGATTAGGTCTTGAGGATGGAGCCCTCATGAGTGGCATTAGCATCCTTATAAAAGGGACCCCAGAGCCCTCTTGCCATTTCTACCATGTGAGGGCTCAGCAAGAGGGAAGCTGGCATTTGTGAACCAGGAAAGCAGCTCATACCAGACACTGAATCTGCCACTGCCCTGATCTTGGACTTCTAGCCTCTAGAACTGCAAGAAATAAACATTTGTTGTTTAAGCCACCCAATCTATGGTACTTTTTTTATAGCAGCCCAGACAGACTAAGACAGCTCTCATGGACATCCTTGAGAAGCAAAGGCAAACAGGATGAAAATGTGATTTATTTTTCTTCTGAGGCCTGGACCTAAAGAAGCAGCTGGTGACAAAGGGGAGAAACTGGGCTGAATGGAAGAGCCTTTCAGAGCAATGCTACATGTGAAGCTGATGGACCAGGTGGCATCCAGGAAGCAGTGTCCCACTGGGTCCTAGTAGGCCATTTGTACATTTGAGACTCAGAACAAGTGCCCTCCACTTTTCCCTCTCTGTCTCAGCTCTCCTTCTAGTGGCTTGTTAACACTCAAGACAACTGAAACCCTTCCAAGGTCTTGGTTAGATTTGTTTGGGGTTATACCTTCCTCAGGTTCTGTACCTGACAAGATTGTTGTTAATTCTTTGCTGAAAGCCCTGCAGGGATCAAGACTTTTCAGTATTTTCCCTATAAACTCGTCTTAGGATCTCCCATACCTTCATAATCAGAGAGACACCCCATGTCCCCCACCTAAAGCCAAGCTCAGTGTTCTTTGCTTGGATTTTAGAGACAAGGATGAGAACAGGAGGTCAGTTGTGATGTCAGAGTTATGGCATCATAAGGGGATGGAACTCAAGATGGGCATAGAGGCTTTTGAGCACTGGTCTAGGCTAAACTGTCTGAAACTCTGAAGTATGTGCAGATTTAGTAATGGCTCGTTTTCTTAACTAGTCACTTAGTAAAAATATTCTCTTACTTGAGAATGGGAACAAGGGATTCCTAAGAATTGTCTTAACACTGTAGTGGTAGATCCATTTTTGAATTCTTTTTTCCTCCCTTCTTAAACTCCACACAAGTGATGTGAAAGTGTGATGCAGGCACAGGTGGGGAGGTGTGGCCTCTTTGACCTGAGACCAAGCAGCACTTTAGTATGGAATCTTCCTTGTCATGGGTGCTTGAAACAAATGCCTTCATTCTTGGCCCTCACTGCTACAAGACCATGGCTGTAAGGACCGTAATAGCCATCTGGCCCAGATCTCTTGTTGGATGTTCCTTACGGCCAGTCTGTGCCAACTGCAATAACCTTTCTAGGAAGGAGATTCCACAGAGGCTGAGGAAAACTGTTTCAAATGACTAACAGCAGATACTTAGAGAAAATTTCATTTCCTCCATTTTGCAGAAATGAAAAATCATGGGACAGGACATGGCACACTCAAAGTAGATTCAGCCAAAGAGGCTTTTATTTGCCTACAGCTCTGTTATTAAGTTTGGATCATGAACAGGTCCCGCTAAGGTCCTTCGTTCTTCTCCTTCTTTTCTTTTTTTAAAATATTTATTCATTTGGTTGTAACAGGTCTTAGTTGTGGCAAGCAGGATCTTCGGTCTTTGTTGTGATGTGCAGGATCTTTAATTGCAGCATGTAAACTCTCAGCTGCGGCCTGTGGGATCAAACCTAGACCCACCTGTGTTGGGAGGTTAAGTCTTAGCCACTAGACCACCAGGGAAGTCCCAGGCCCTCCCTTCTTATATCTCATTTTCTCTCTACTGATGGAGAAGAGAAGCATCTGGTCCTCTTGACTGTGTCTCAGTTGTGTGTTCTCCTGTCTCCAAATAGACTGGGAGATTTGGGATAGCAGAGACCACACTGTGCAGCTCAGCCACTAACTTGTTGGGCAATAATTCTTTTTTATTTTTTAATTTGGGTAATTCTTTAAAATTAAGGCTGCTAGAAGATAGGATAGAGAAATGCTGTAACCACAGAATTTCAGCCAAATCTCTTACAACAGCCTTTCAAATTAGGAGTATGAGCTGGGTGAGGCACTCTACCACGCCAGAGGATTCTGATTGATTGGATCTATGTGAGTCCAGAGGGAAGACACTGTCCTGGTCAGAATTTTGCACATGAATTGGATGAGTACAGATGACAACCTGATGAATCTGCAGTGGACATGAAACCAAACTGGTGTAGCTCATGAAACCTACATATTAAACAATTTTTTGATAATTATTATTTTTGTTTATTTATTTAGCTGTGCCAGGACCTAGTTGTGGCATGTGGGATCTTAGCTGTGGAATGTGGGATCTAGTTCCCCAACGAGGGACTGAACCTGGGCCCCCTGCATTAGAAGTACAGAGTCTTAGCCTCTGAACCACCAGGGAAGATCCACTTTTTTGAAATAGTGGTGAACATTTAAGACTTGAGGGGCTTTCACATTAAAGCTCGTATTTCTGGCTTCTCTTAGAAGATTTGGCTTTACTGGGCCTTTCTGGCAAGAGTTTGTTGGAATGGAGTAGTACTCCTCTCTTAAGATGGAGCATGCACTCTCCATTTACTACAGTCTCCATCTGGCCTACTGCATTCATTTATCTGACCCTGTCCTGTGTCTATGACTCTTGTCAACTAAAAAGACCAAAAAAAAAAAAAAAAAAGAAAGAAAGAAACCTGTTACTCTCTACTCCCCAGAGTCATCACAAAATTCCCCCTTAGTAGCAAGATTCATACAGTTACAAGTGTGATATTTTCTTTGCCTTTTGTTCAACCAGCAAAGCCTATATCACGTTTGGTTCTTTGGATCTTGATTAAAAGCTAAGCATGAAACAGCATGTTGCCATGAGAAAGGATCATAGAAGCCTGAAGAACTTGGGCTTGGGAGGACTGGATACAGATTAGAGGACCACCTGACCTTGGCCACTTCAAATAAATAGCAGCTTGGCCTGTCAACAGTACAGATTAGAGGACCACCTGACCTTGGCCACTTCAAATAAATAGCAGCTTGGCCTGTCAACAGTACTGCTTTCACAACGAGTACCTTAAATTGCCAAGAACAACAAGGAATCATTGCTGCAATCCCTCCAGGATTGAAAGCACATTGATTAGCACACTGATTAGTCCGCCGGAGGAGGCAATGGCACCCCACTCTAGTACTCTTGCCTGGAAAATCCCATGGACGGAGGAGCTTGGTAGGCTGCAGTCCATGGGGTCGCTAAGAGTCAGACACGACTGAGCGACTTCACTTTCACTTTTCACTTTCATGCTTTGGAGAAGGAAATGGCAACCCACTCCAGTGTTCTTGCCTAGAGAACCCAGAGATGGGGGAGCCTGGTGGGCTGCTGTCTATGGGGTCGCACAGAGTCGGACATGACTGAAGCGACTTAGCAGCAGCAGCAGCAGCGAATCAGACAGCTGACATGACTGAGGACACTTCCTCTATGCTATGCTTCTTTGCTATGGAATGACTGAGGACACTGTCTCTCTGCTATGTTTGAGATGAACTGATAATATTAGGCTGTGGTTTTTGTGAAATGCCTTTGCCTGTTCTGTTCTGAGAACAGATGAGAACTTAGTTTAAGCTCTGATCAGTTAAAATCTAAAACGTTGGGAAGGGTTCAGAAGAGTTAGAATAGGTTTTGTTGCAGGTGAAAGTCATGAACAACTCTAACTGCCATTAAAAGTACAGCTTATGACGAAACTAGAGTTGCTTTGGAAGATGGAAGGAAGGAGCAGAATGTCCCTGATGCTGTTGAGCAACTTCTCACAAGGTTGTGTGGTTGCCCAGTACTACTTGAAAATCTGTAGCCACAGTCAGGGGAAAAGAAAGAAACAACAAGGAGAGAACTCACATGCCTTTTTCTGGGCACCTGAGAGGAAATCAAGAAACGCAAACAGGTGGTAAAAGATCCATCACTTAACTCAGATATTTCAGGAAGAAGACATCCTTGCTGGAAGTTTCTCTCTGTATCTTATGGCTTGCAAGACCTGGCAGTGGAGCCAGGTGTCATTTTTCTACTTAAAATCCACCAGTGAGTGGGAACAGAAGTTTTCCTGAGAACCTAATTCAGGGCAAGAGTATACTTAGGTCCAAAAGAAGCTAAGTCTAGAAAGAATGTCATTCTATATTAGACAATCTAAATCTCCTCATGTAATTAATTCCTTTGCTTATAATCATTCAGTGACACTTCTTATGTTTAGGAAAAAGTCTAAATTCCTTGGCCTGGCATCTGCTTCCTCACTGCCTCCCTAGACTCATGTTCTGTTATACTCCTTTTGATACCTGGCCATCCTGGCCTTTAAGTTTCTCATATCTCTTCTCTCTCATCTTTGAACATGTTTTTTCTTCTGCCCAGAATATTGCCTCACTCTGTCTTCAATTCAAACTTCTAGTTTTAGGCTTAAATATCACTTTTCTCAAGAAGGCTTCTCTGATTGCTCCAATAGGTTAAAAAACCATCCATACACCCACAAACTTATTTTTCCTCAGGCTCCATACTGTATCTATATTGACACTTCTCATACTTATTTTAAATTTCTAGTTTAAGGTCTGTCTTCCCAGCTCTATACATAGACTTTGGGGCCAGAAACTATGTCTTATTTATGGTTGTTACCTTTGCAACTAGCAGAATACCTGGAATTTAATTTATATGCAATAAATACTTGTTCAGTTAATGATTACAGTGAAGGCTTTCAAAGAAGAAATAAGAAACAGTATTCATTGGCTTTGAACATCTGATGTCATCTTATCTCCTTTTCGCCAGGCAGATTTCATTTCAAGTCAAAAAATGAGGGAAAGAAGAAACCATAATTCTCTTGATAGTTCATCTTTGGGCTTCAGGTAGGCAACCTTTGAAGAAATCTGACAATTACATTCTCTCCATAATCTTACCTTTTCATACTGACTATGCCTGTTAACAAACCTAGTCCTTTGCCCGTAAACTTATTATAGAAAGCTACTTTCTACATCACTAATCACTTGATCTTGCCTCTTTGTTCCCACCCCAGATAGCCGTTTTCCATTTCCTGAACAAGCAGCTCTTTTCATTTAAACATTCTACTCTACTAGTTTGATATTTAGAAAAATGAAAGTAATTACCAGCAGAGTACTGATGGCTTATGTGCGGAAAGATATGAGGATTTGATCTACAGGTCCTGTGTGAGTGACATCACATGCTATTTATTTAACTCACATGCGTGCATGCTAAGTCAGTTTAGTCATGTTTTTTTCCCAACCCCACAGACTGCAACCTACCAGGCTCCTTTGTCCATGGGATTCTCCAAGCAAGAAAACTGGAGTGGGTTGCCATGCCCTCCTTCAGGGTATCTTCCAGACCCAGGGATGGAACTGTGTCTTTTTTCTCTCCTGAATTTGCAAATAGGTTCTTTACCACTAGCACCACCTGGGAAGCTATATCACAGTAAGTAATCTGCCCTGGAGGTGCTCACAACCTGGGGTAGTGGTGGGATTGAAAGAGTTCTTAAATGAGAGATATTACTTCTGTTCTTGCTTATCAAAGATTTACATCAAAAATTTCCTGTAAATGCAAACATAGCTGCACACAGACCTTAAGTGTAGAATCCGTAATAGTTATTCAGACTGAAAGACTGAAAAAAAAAAAGACAAAAAAGAGGGCCCAAGGCAAAACCATCAAATAAGCAATCCACTATCCACTTAGCCAAAGCAGGCCCAATTCCCTGTTGCCCCAGGCCTGTCCTCAAGGGTTGATAACCCTGGGAGTTCACTCACTTAGTCCTGTCCAACTCTTTTTGATCTCATGGACTGCAGCACATCAGGCTTCCCTGTCCATCACCAACTCCCGAAGCTTGCTCAAACTCATGTCCATTGAGTTGGTGATGCCATCCAGCCATTTCATCCTCTTGTCCCCTTCTCCTCTTGCCTTCAGTCTTGCCCAGCATCAGGGTCTTTTCCAGTGAGTTAGTTCTTCCCATCAGGTGGCCAAAGTATTGGAGCTTTAGCTTCAGCATCAGTCCATCCAATGAATATTCAGGACTGATTTCCTTTAGGATTGACTGATTGGATCTCCTTGCAGTCCAAGGGACTCTCAAGAGTCTTCTGCAACACCACAGTTCAAAAGCATTAATTCTTTGGTGCTCAGCTTTCTTTATGATCCAATTCTCACATCCATACATGACTACTGGAAAAACCATAGCTTTGACTAGACGGACCTATATTGGCAAAGGTCTCTGCTTTTTAATATGCTGTCTAGGTTGGTCATAGCTTTCTTCCAAGGAGCAAACGTCTTTTAATTTCATGGCTGTGTCACCATCTGCAGAGATTTTGGAGCCCAAGAAAATAAAGTCTGTCACTGTTTCCATTGTTTCCCCATCCATTTGCCATGATGTGACTGGACCAGATGCCATGATCTATGTTTTCTGAATGTTGAGCTTTAAGCCAACTTGTTCACTCTCCTCTTTCACTTTCATCAAGAGGCTCTTTAGTTCTTCTTCACTTTCTGCCATAAGGGTGATGTCATCTGCATATCTAAGGTTATTGATATTTCTTCTGGCAATCTTGATTCCAGCTTGTGCTTCATCCAAGCACTTCGTGTGATGTGCTCTGCATATAAGTTAAATAAGCAGGATGACAACATACAGCCTTGACGTACTCCTTTTCCTATTTGGAACCAGTCTATTGTTCCATGTATGATTCTGACTGTTGCTTTCTGACCTGCATACAGATTTCTCAAGAGGCAGGTCAGATGGTCTGGTATTCCCATCTCTTTCAGAATTTTCCACAGTTTGTTGTGATCCACACAGTCAAAGGCTTTGGCACAGTCAATAAAGCAGATGTTTTTCTGGAATGCTCCTGATTTTTCTATGATCCAATTGATATTGGCAATTTGATCTCTGCTTCCCCTACCTTTTCTAAATCCATCCTGAACACCTGGAAGTTCACAGTTCACATGCTGTTGAAGCATGGCTTGGAGAATTTTGAGCATTATTTTGCTAGTGTATGAGATGAGTGCAACTGTGCAGTAGTTTGAACATTCTTTGGCATTGCCTTTCTTTGGGATTGGAATGAAAACGGACATTTTCCAGATAGATTTTCTGATACCCTTAACTCCCTTCTTGTTGCAAGCTTTCTACTACTTCACCTTTCCGAGTCTCCTCTCACAGATGGGAAAGAGATTGAAGTAAGTTCATTTGTACTAGGGTACTAGTACAGGAGTTCTTAGGATCCCCCTTCTCCCATACAAGAGAGCATCTCTCCAGGGCAGTGCTGGGCCACCCAATTAGCAGAGTAGATAGCTGCTTGGCTTTCAGTAAAGCTCTGCTCTTCCAAGTCTTTCCAGAGTTTTCTGGGGAAATTCAAACTTTTTTGGACTCTTTTTCATTTCTTTCACAGGTTAGTATTATTTTTATTTGAAATCACATGAGAAGCACCATCTTTTCAATGCTTAGGACCTTGAAGTTGCAACTCCTTCCCTGACAGGGGCTTTATGAGCACATCTGAGACCTTGATCATAACATCACCATCCAGGGAAGCTATTTTTATGGTAAGAATTCTGAGCCATGCAGAGTTAGAGGAGATTGTAGAGATAAATGATGCTAAAACTTGTGAAATAAGGTGAATTTAATCTGGGTGGGTTTCCTCATAAAATTCTACTTGCTTTCTAGGGGTATCCCAATCTATAAACTTTGTGGACACTATTTCTGGGAGATGTTCTATGTAAAAGGAGTTCTGTGGTCAAATAATTTGGGGAAATATTACACTTTCTATCTCTCTTTGAAAAATATATGATGTACATTAATATATTAGATCCTCCAAGAAGTCTTGCAATAAAGGAACTGGTATAACTTGAATGTGTATAATCACAGCAAGAAAAAATTTAAATCAAGTTCAGTTCAGTTCAGTCACTCAGACATGTCTGACTCTTTGCGACCCCATGAACCACAGCACACCAGGCTTCCCTGTCCATCACCAACTCCCGGAGTCCACCCAAACCCATGGCCATCGAGTTGATGATGCCATCCAGCCATCTTATCCCCTGTCATCCCCTTCTTCTCCTGACCTCAATCTTTCCCAGCATCAGGGTTTTTTCCAATGAGTCAGTTCTTCACATCAGGTGGCCAAAGTATTGGAGTTTCAGCTTCAACATCAGTCCTTCCAGTGAACACCCAAGACTGATCTCCTCCTTTAGGATGGACTGGTTGGATCTTCTTACAGTCCAAGGGACTCTCAGGAGTCGTCTCCAGCACCACAGCTCAAAAGCATCAACTCTTCGGCACTCAGCTTTCTTTATAGTCCAACTCTCACATCCATACATGACCACTGGAAAAACCATAGCCTTGACTAGACGGACCTTTGTTGGCAAAGTAATGTCTCTGTTTTTTAATATGCTATCTAGGTTGGTCATAACTTTCCTTCCAAGGAGTAAGTGTCTTTTAATTTCATTGTTACAGTCACCATCTGCAGTGATTTTAGAGCCCAGAAAAATACAGTCAGCCATTGTTTCCTCATGTATCTGCCATGAAGTGATGCGACCGGATGCCATGATCTCAGTTCTTGCAATACTGTGTGGCACTCATATTGAAGAATGCTACCCAAGTATTTGTTTCTTTTGTGGGGGGAGGTTGGTGGGATACACAGCTTTTTCAAAAGAGACTTTTGCACATATCCAATCAGGTAAATCAATGTTCTCTTGTCAACTGGGCAAAATGAAATAGCAACCCACTCCAGTGTTCTTGCCTGGGAAATTTCATGGACAGAGAGCTTAGCAGGCTACAGTTCATGGGGTCGCAAAAAGTCAGACATGACTGAGTGACTAACACTTTCCTTTCTTTCTTGTTAATTGACTTATTTGATGGGAACAATAAATTTGCACGCTGATCCCCAGAATTCACAAGCATGTGCTTTCATGATAAAGCATTAGTTGGCATGCTTTAAAACATCAGTTAGCATTTCTTTCTCTCTCTTCCCAGGGTATTCACCAGTAGATGATGGCAAGGTCAAGTGACTCCTGTTGACAGTGCATTTTTATGGGCTTCTGTCAGCAAATCATTACCTGCACTAGCCAAATGAGTCTAAAAACAGACAAGCTGAACACATCATATTGAAAGAACATATGTTCTCACTTTATAACACAGCTTGAAGAGCTAATTTTATTGTCTACTGGTTATTAAAAAAAAAAGAAAGGATTCAGGGGAGAGGTGCTGGGAGAAGCGAAAAAAGGGAGGAGGAAAAAAGTCATATTATCAAAACTGATCACTGCTTCATTCTCTTTCCCCCAAGTTTCCTTTCTTCTCTCAAACAAAATCTCTTGAGCATTTCTGCTTCTTTAACTCCCACCAGGCGCCTAGAGCTTCGCAGGGCAATGTTTCCACTTTAATGCTCCCTGCTTAGAGCCTGTCATCAGAATCACCCCCATTGGACCGGGAAACTGATAAAGATTTCAGTCTAAGCTGGAGGCAGGGAGGATGGGGCTCCTGGTTAACCAAAACTGTTTCACCAAAGTAGTGGTAACATCTGTTGTGAACGTGAACATTTTGTCCTCTCAGGACTGCTCTTTTTTTTTCTCTTTTTCTCCTTTATGTGTGTGTGTGTGTGTGTGTGTGTATTTCTTTATTTGGCTGCACTTGGTCTTAGTTGAGGCATGTGGGATCTAGTTCCCTGACCAAGGATGAAACTTAGGCACCATGTGCTTTGGGAGTGCAGAGTCTTAGCCACTGGGTCACCAGGGAAGTCCCCTTTATTTTTAAAAAAACAGAAATTTTGGGTCCACAGCCTTATTCTCACAGTGGCTCTCATGGGATTATTATGGCTCCCCGCTCCTCTGCTCCCCAATCCCCTCCTGTCCTGTTTCTGTGCGGCCTGTCAATCTCATGATTCCAGCTGCTGTAGCTGCCACAGCCAGCTGCAGGCTTAAGGAGAAAGAAGGCCTCCTGTGCAGTCTGGGAAATAAATTACCCTTCCCTCCCCTGCACACCAGTGTGGCTAGCATTGGTTCAGTGCTTATTAGATGCCAGGCATTGTGCTAATAAGCACTTTCTGTATATTTTCTTATTTCATCCTATTTCCATTTTATAGATGAGAAAACTCAGGTTCACGAAGGTAGTAACTTGCCCAAGATTACATGCTGTAAGTGCCCAAACCAAGATTTGAAGGCTGACGCCGATTTTGTATTCCTAACCACTGTTGTAAATTCAATCATTCAACAAATGTTCCAGGCAGTGTTCCAGTACTGGGGATGCAGAGGTGGGGAAAAAAGAATTGACTCTTTCCTCATGCAGCTTACATTTTAATGAGCAGACAGAAAATGCACAATAGAGCATATAATGTTAGGTGCTTGTAAGAAAACAAAAGCAGGGTAAAAGGCTGGAAAAATAGGGAGGGGCTGCTGCTCTGTACAGAGTGGTTAAGGAAGGCCTCTGTGAGGGGGTGACACTGAAGCAGGGATCACCTGGTCCACCTGGCTTTTCACCCAGACACCCACAAGCTGGTGATTCCAGGTGATGTCCTTAGGAGTATTCATCTATGTACCCTGACTACTTACCCTTCATTTCATCTGGGAGACAAAGCTGGTATTCTCCCATAGAATTATTTGGATGTCTTCAGAAATATGCTGGTTGCTGTGTCTTCAGAGCTGTCCAGGGGACAGGTGCCCTCCCCAAACAGCCATTCACTGTATTTGGCAAGGAAACCCTATTCTTATAGTAATGATGGCTAACAGTTGCTAAGCACTTACTAAGTCATGTGTCAGATTTCATATGCGTCATTTCATTTAATGCTGATAACCACTCAAAAGGGAGATTGTCTTACCTTCAACTGTCATAACAAAATACAGTATCTGAAAGTTAGAAGTCCAAGATCAAACTCACCAGTTTCTGGTGAGAACTGTCTTCATGGCCTGTAGATGGCCTCCTTCTCCCTGTGTCTTCACACAGGAGTCAGGTGAGGGGTGCGGGGAGGGGGACAGAGAGAAAGCATTCTGGTGTGTCTTCTTAAAAAGGTACTAAACTCATCATGGGGACACCAGGCTAATGACCTCATCAAAACCTAATTAACTCATAAGGTTCCTTCTCTACCCATTGAGGACTAAATGAATTTTCAGGAGGCACAATTCAATCCATAGCAGAAATGCTATTACTCCCATTTTCAGGCAAGGAACAAGTACAAAGAATTTAGATAACTTACCCAATATCACATGCATGCACTCAGTAGTCAATGATGGTCAGTCTGACATATAAGTGCGTGTTCATGACCACTTTCCACGTGCAACAATGCACTGATTCATCATCACCCAGCTGGAATCAGGGGAATGTACCTTAAACTCTTCAAAAAGATGAACATATCCTTCTTTGAAGGCATTAAACAAAGTGCCTTTCTTTATCTTCTTTGTTCAAATCATATGCCCTCTTTTCTCCTTATACATTAAATGAAAGTCAGACTCAGACTCTATTGTACAACCACAAAAAGGTTTTACTTAAAAAATAATAAAACACTTATGAATCAACCCTCCTGGCTCTGATTCCATGAGCATCATGTAACCTTCTGTTAATAGTGTAGCTTATCCTGTTGAGTGTCTTTCATAGACAGCACTGATACCAAACTTGAGTACTCTGTACTGTATTTTTCATTGTTAAAGAACACATCTTTCCAGTTGCTACACATCCATTTGTTGTTCATTTGGTTAGCATGGGCTAGTCCCCAAGTCTCATCACCATTGGGAGCAACAACAAAATAGTTTATGGGTCTCAAAAGTTGAAACATTTTCCAGACTCCCATCCTCATGCTCAGTCTCCATGTTGTCCCTTATTCTTGTAGCATGTATTAGCACTCCATTCCTTTTATGGCCAAGTAATATTGCATTGTGTGGATATACCACATTTTACATTTCCACTATCAGAGTATGAGGATTCCAATTTCGTCACATCCTTCATCAACACTGGTTAGCTTATTCTCTACCTTTTAGATAGGTATATATATTTTTGGCCACACTGCACACCTTACAGGACCTTAGTTCCCCAACCAGGGATTAAACCTGCCCCCTTGGCAGTGAAAGCATGGAGTTCTAATCACCGGACTGCCAGAGAAGTCCCTCATTGTGTGTGTGGTTTTTTTTAAATATTGTTTTATTTTATCTGTTTATTCATTGATAGTTGCACTGGTTCTTTGTGGCTGTGCACAGGCTTTCTCTGGTTGTAGTGAGAAGAGGCTACTCTCTAGCTGTGGTGCACCGGTTTCCTATTGTGGCAGCTTCTCTTACTGCGGAGCACAGACCCTAGGCACTCAGACTTCAGCAGTGGTGGCTGGAGTGCTCTAAAGCACAGGCTTAGTTGTTGTGGTGCATAGGCTTAGTTGCCCTCTGGCATGTGGGATCTTCCTGGACCAGTGATTGAACTGGTGTCCCTTGCATTGCAAGGGGGATTCTTATCCACTGGACCACAAGGGAAGCCCTGCTCATTGTGGTCTTGATCTGTTTCCTTGGTTAGTAATGATGTTGAGAACTTCTTAATGTACTTATTGATCATTGCTATATCTTCTTTGAAGAAATGTTCCATTCCTTTGTCCATTTAAAAATTTGGTTATTTGTGATGCGCAGAGAGACAGCGGAGGCGTGCGGGCGTCTTGGGATTTCCTTAAACTTTTGTTGCTTTAGTTTTGTTTTCCCGCTGGTTTAGAAGAGCGACCGGAAACCTTAAGTAGAGGAGAGAAGATTCAGGTTCCGGAAGCAAGGGTCGGCCCGGTGAACCTTCAACTGAAGCTTCGACTACCCCGAAGCCAAGGGGTAGTCAGGAAACCCTTCTCGAAGTGGGAAACGAAGGTTCTGCCTTCCGAGAGCCTCTCTGAAGAAGATGACTGAAGAGCAGCCTTTGCTTGCTGTGCAGGAGGCCCTGAGAAAGTGCTTTCCCGTGGTGGAGGAGCAGCAGGGCCTGTGGCAGAGTGCTCTGAGAGACTGCCCGCCCCTCCTGGCCTCCCTCAGCAACCTGGCAGAGCAGCTGCAAGCCGCAGAGAACCTGCGATTTGAGGATGTGCCCTCACTTCGGGCTTTTCCAGACTTAAAGGAGCGGCTTAAAGCAGCTGGCGGCTGGAGACACTATCTTGGACAAGCTAGGAGAGAGGCTGTAAGAGGCACAGTGGCGCTCTTTATTGTCGTAGAGATGTTAAAACTGGGTATTTAATAATCTAGCATCAGTGAGAAGGGGATTTTTTTCTCCTTACTTAAGAGAATGGTATTTGGGGATGTGTCAACCTTACCCCCTTCTCATCTGTTGCAATGGGACCCCTCTCTGTCAAAAAGCCATTTTCTGGCACTTTCCGTATCAGCTAGGCATGACAGTGGTGGACTTAGTAAAAGTTATCAAAGCAGAACAGAAAAGCAATGGAGAAAGCTCATTGGCCCTCCAGTGTAGTTTTTCTTAGGTAGAAAGCAGCGGGAGTTACACTGTAAACTTAGTAGGTGCCAGCAGCAAGGATTTTACATACCGTTATCTCATAAAATCTTTTCAACAACTCTGTGACTTAACCTCACTTAATCCCATTTTTCAAGTGAGAAAACGGAGGCTCCACAAATTGCCTGTGCTCAGTCAGTTAGTTAATAGTAAAGCTGGGGTGCTAACCCAAGTGTCTCTGGCACTGGGGCCAGAAGCTTCTAACCACCGCTTTGTTCTGCTGTACATTGGTGTCTGTGCCAGGAGGAGCACCAATGTTAGGCCCTCTATCTTAGAGTTACAGGTAATTGGTGATAGAGAAGAGATAGGGCACATATGGCCTTCCTTTAACCAGGATGAAAGAAGGTTCTAGTGTGTAGGATTTGCATAGACTGATAGGAAACTCGAAGATGGAGGCCTTCTTTGTATTTATCTGTATAAAAAACATTATTAAGAACCTATGGGATGCAAAACACAGGTGCTAGGAATACAACAGTAAGGCTGACTTAGTTCCTAAGTTGAGTAAAAGAGTCAGTTAAGTTAGGTCATTATACATTCTAAGGTAGTGAACTTTTATTTCAATTGATTGCATGTTTTTATGTTTTTATGTGGGTATTGGGCTGTTATTTTTAGCCTAGTTTTTAATTGTGAGTCACAGTCAAACTTGAAAGCTGCAGTTCGAGGCTAGGGAGTGCCTTGCCCTTTGGGAAATTGTAGCCTTTGTCTTGGTGGCTGGACCTCTTGGAGTCACCAGTGGAATAATAATTTTTAAAATAATTATATAATAATTTCTTGAATAAGCTATATTAAAATAATATAATAAAATTTGCCATAAACTAAAAAAAAAATAAATAAATAAAAAATAAAAATTTGGTTATTTGTATTTTTATTAATGAGTTGTAAGAGCTCTTTATATATTCTGGATATAAGTCCCTTATATATATGGTTTGCAGATATTTTCCCCCATTTTATGGGTTGCCTTTTTACTTCCTTAATGGTATTGCTTGCAAAACAAATGTTTTTAATTTTCACTTAATTTCAACCTGTTTTTTCTTTTGTCACTTATGCTTTGATGTTGTAGTCAAAAGGCTTTGCCTGACCCCTGGTTGTGGAGATTTACACCTTTTTTTCATTTAAGAGTTTTAATATTTTAGCTTTTACATTTGTGTCTTTGATACATTTTGAGTTAACTTTTGTATATGGTGTGTAGGTTCCAATTTTATTATTTTGTATGTGAATATCCAGTGTCCTAGGACCATCTGCTGAAAAGACTAGAGAATTGGTCTAAAAACATAAGTCAGATCACAATCCTCCTTTATTAAAAGTTTCAATGACTTTCCATTGCACTTAAAATCCAAATTTCTCTGCCTATCTCTTCACTTTCATTTCACACCACTTTTTATTCACTGAGATCCAGAGTCCCAGGTCTCTCATTTCCCAAAATAAGTAAAGCTTGCTTTCCCCTTAGCTTCCTCCCCTTTCTTTATTTTCTCACTTTAAATGCCACCTCATCATAGATGACTTTCCTCAATTGTTCTTCCTAAAGCAAGTTCTCTGTTCCATCGTGCTTATTTTCTACATCATCTCCCTTTATTTTCTTCATGGCTTTAATTATCTGTATAACTATATCTAAATTACTACTTCATTTACTTTTTTACTTTGAGACATCACCAGATGGTCAATACTGAAATCAGATTGATTAAGTTCTTTGCAGCCAAAGATGGAGGAGCTCTATATAGTCAGAAAAACAAGACCTGGAGCTGACTGTAGCTCAGATCATGACTTCCTTATTGCAAAATTCAGGCTTGAGTTGAAGAAAGTAGGGAAAACTACTCAGTCATTCAGGTATGACCTAAATCAAATCCCTTATGATTATACAGTGGAGCTGATGAATTAAGGAATTAGATCTTGTAGACAAAGTGCCTAAAGAACTATGGACGGAGGTTTGTAACAGTGTACAGAGGGCAGTGACCAAAATCATCTCAAAGAAAAAGAAATGCAAGAAGGCAAAGTGGTTGTCTGAGGAGGCTTTACAAATAGTTGAGGGAAGAAGAGACGTGAAAGGCAAGGGAGAAAGTGAAAGCTATACTCAGCTGAATGCAGAGTTCCAGAGAATAGCAAGGAGACATAAAAAGGTCTTCTTAAAAGAATAATGCAGGGAAATAGACGGAAACAATAGAATGGGAAAGACTAGCAATTTCTTCAAGAAAATTGGAGCTACCAAGGGAACGTTTCATGCAAAGATGGGCACCATACAGGACAGAAAGAAGGACCTAACAGAACTAGAAGAGATTAAGAACTGGCAAGAATACACAGAAGAACTATGTAAGAAAGGTCTTAATGACCTGGCTAACCATGATGGAGTGGTCACTCACATAGAACTGGACAACCTGGAGTGTGAAGTCAAGTGGGCCTTAGGAAGCATTACTACAAACAAAGCTAGTGGAGGTGATGGAATTCCAGCTGAGCTATTTCAAATCCTAAAAGATGATGCTGTTAATGTGCTACACTCAATATGCCAGCAAATTTGGAAAACTCAACAGTGGACACAGGACTGGAAAAGTCACTTTTCATTCCAATCCCAAAGAAGAGCAATGACAAAGAATGTTCAAAGTACTGTACAGTTGCACTTATTTCACATGCTAGCAAGGTTATGCTGAAAATACTTCAAGCTAGTCTTCAACAGTACATGAACTGACAACTTCCAGATGTACAAGTTGGGTTTTGAAGAGGCAGAGGAACTACAGATCAAATTGCCAACATTTGTTGGATCATGGAGAAAGCAAGAGAATTCCAGAAAAACATCTACTTCTGCTTCACTATGATAAGACTTTGTGTGCATCAAAACAAACTGTGGAAAATTCTTAAAGAGATGGGAGTACAAGACTACCTTATTTGTCTCTTTAGAAATCTGTATGCAGGTCAAGAAGCAACAGTTAGAGCTGGACATTAAACAACAGACTGGTTCAAAATTGGTAAACTGTATATGTCACCCTGCTTAATTTAACTTCTAGGCAGAGTACATCATGTGAAATGCCAGGCTGAATGAAGCACAAGCTGGAATCAAGATTGCTGGGAGAAATAACCAACTTCCTAAATGCAGATGATACCACTCCATTGGCAGAAAATGAAGAGGATCTAAAGAACCTCTTGATGAAGGTAAAAGAGGAGAGTGAAAAAGCTGGCTTGAAACTCAACATTCTAAAAACTAAGACCATTGCTGAAGCTGAAGCTCCAATACTTTGGCCACCTGATACAAAGAGCTAACTCATTGGAAAAGACCCTGATGCTGGGAATGATTGAAAGCAACAGAAGAAGACATCAGAGGATGTTATATATGTTAACCAACTCAATGGACATGAATTTGAGCAAACTGGGAGATAGTGGAGTATAGAGGAGCCTAGAGTGCTGCAGTCCATGGGGTTACAAAGAGACAACTTAGTGACTGAACAACAACAATACTTCTTCTAGCATTCATGGTATACATTCAAAATTCATGTTGTTAGAAATTGGAATTTACAATTAGAAGGAACTTTAGAAATCACCTAAACATTCTGATTTCACAGATACAAAAATCTAGGCCTAAGGAGGGCGAAAGAGTCAGCTGAGGTCGGAAAGAACATTGTCCTTAGTCTCTAAGTTGTGTCTGACTGAACTCTTTTGAGATCCCATGAACTGTAGCCTGGCAGGCTCCTCTGCCCAGGGAATTTACCAGGCAAGAATACTGGAGTGGGTTGCCATTTCCTACTCTAGGCAGTCTTGGAGACCCAGGGATCAAAGCTGGATCTCCTGCATTGGCAGGCGGATTCTTTACTGCTGAGCCACCAGGGAAGACCCTCAGAATAACTAGTTTTTATTAGAGCTCTAATTTCCATGATAGTTTCCTTTTCATTTATAACACTGATTTATTTGCCTTATGCCCATAAGGCTTTTTTTTTTTTTAATTACTAAAATGAATTATTTTTAAAAAATTCCTTACAGAAATGACATTTTTCTAAGTTTTCTTCCTAAAATGCCTGGAATGGGCCTTCAGATGGAAGGCCTTGCCCGGGAATAGGAAGGCCGCAGGACACCTTCAACAGGGCGCTAACTGCTTTTTCTCTGCCTCGTGGCTGACCCACCGCTCCTTCCTCCCCTGCCTGCCCCCTCCCTTTCCTCGGAGTCCACCGCCCCAGCACCGCGATCCCCGAGGCCCCGCCCCCTTCAGGGCTGCGCGCCCTTCTCCAAGATGGCGCCAGTGGCTTCTGCTCTTGGGGAAGTGAGCTCACGCGACTCCGGAAGGGAAGGCGGGGAGAGAGCGAGCGGGCGGGTGACCGGCTGTGGGGCTGTAGGGCTGTGGGTGGGGCGGTGGCCGCAGTTGTGGGTTTCATGTTTGGGCTGTAGCGAGGGTGAGGGACTCGTCCGCCTCTGGGAACCCGGTCGAGGGCCCAGGGCCGGGGGCGTTAGAGGAAATCGCCTCGAGCTGCTCGCCTCTCACTGGAGGCGAGGAGAGCCTGGGAGCCGGCGTCCCGCCCCCGGCGGCCTCCTTCCCCGACCCTCCTCCCGGGCTGAGCGCGAGCCGCTCCAGCTCCGTCTCGAGAGCTGCTGTGGGAACCGCCGAGCGGGCTGGACTGAACCTTCCCGCTGAGGACCAGCTTGAGAAGAGGGAGCGAGGCGGGTCAGTCCGTCAGCCCAGAGGTCAGGCCGCGGGTTCCCGTCAGTGGTCCGTACTTCGTCAAGCCCTCCTGGCTAGGGTCCGCGACCTCCTCACGCTTTCTGCTCCTCGTTTGAGCATGCCACCAAGTTCTCTGGCAGGGTGATTTTTTTTCCTCCTTGCTTTTGCCCGGAAGGAGATATATATATTTAAAGGACATCTGCCCTCATCGCTGTCCTTCTCCTCTTAAAAGTTTCCTTCAGGGGGAGTGCTTGTATTCCTTCCCTGGACTGTTTGATGATTACTACTCCAGCCACCGGCTGGTTTAGTAATTGGGATCTCTTTCAGATCAGATCTTAAATCTTATCACTTACAAAACTACTCTACAGAGTTGTTTCTCCCGCCCAAGAAGGGCAGATGGACTTTGGAGTTAAGATGCAGGGGGGTGAACCAGTGTCAGCAATGAAAGTCTCAGAGAGCGAAGGAAGGCTGGAGGGCCTGGCCACCGCGTTGACCCCGAACAAGAACAGCAGCAACAGCAGCTGTGGGGGTGGAATCAGCAGCAGCAGCAGCAGTAGCAGCCGAGGTGGCAGTGCCAAAGGCTGGCAGTACAGGTATGGCCCTTTCTCCAAGGTGATTTCCTGAGGAGGGGGTGAGTATGCTGAAGTCTGTATTCTTGCAGTTGTTGGGTTTATGCAGTAACCAGAAGTAGCTAATACGTTTCACTTGGACCTGGGGGTCTCAACTTTCATTAGCAAGATTTAATACATTTATTTGTCCATTCAACAGGTATTTATTGAAGGCCTTTTGGAGAACACAGAAATGTATGCCTTAACTTCCTCTCCGACCGTAGAGTTAATTTTTTCTGTGATTTGAGTCTATACTCACTTTTGTTTTTTCCTGTATTGTAATTTGTTTACAGTAAGTCTGCCTCCCTTTCTTGCTTTTTGAAGAGGGGGACTGTTTAACTCCGCTCTCTCCAGAGGCTAGCGAAATGCTTGGTGCTGAGAACTTGTTTGTCTGGTGATGGATGGAATCATTCACTCAGAAAAGATTCTTGCCCTCATAGTATTTGTGATTTAGAAAGAGAGATGTACATAAATAATTTAAATACAGAGTGTGTGTGCTCAGTCGTATCTGAGTCTTTGTGACCCCATGGACTGTAGCCTGCCAGGCTCCTCTGTCCATGGAATTCTCCAGGCAAGAATATTGAAGTGGGTTGCCATTCTCTTCTCTAGGGGATCTTCCCGACTCAGGGATCAAACTCAGGTCTTGGCAAAAGTACAAATGCTAGTGCTTCGATACTCTAAACTAGTGAGATGTTTCAGTTTGAGCTGATTAGGCCACTCACACCCCTCTGTCTTTGAAAGATTCTGCATTTATTAATTTTCATTGATATGAATGAAAAACTGAAGGAACAGGAAGTGAGTGCTGGAGAAGTAATGGTAGTTTTTTGTTTTTGATAACATATAAGATAGGATAGGTGAGCATAACCATCCAGAATCTTTTTTTTTAATTGAGAAATATTTAACATGTAACATTATATTAGTTAGGTTCAGGTATACAACATAAACATTTGATATTTGTATATATTGTGGAATGATCACCACAATAGATCTAGCTAATGTGTGTCGCCACACAGAGTTAATTGTTTTTTAATGAGAACTCTCTTGGCAATTTTCAAATGTGTGATACAGTATTATCAACTATAGTCATGATGCTGCACATTATGTTTCCACCACTTATTTATTTTATAACTGAAAGTTTGTACCTTTTGATCACCTTCACCCATTTTACCCACCCCAGCCTCTGTTCTCTGTCTTTTTTTTTTTTAAGGTCTCACGCTTTGCCTCAGCGGGCCCTGACTTGGGTCCTCACTGGGCCCTTACTCTGTTCCTTTCTAGACCCTGGCTCTGGTTCTCAATATGGCCTGACTCTGGTCCTCTCTATGACGTCACTCGTTCCTCTCAGGGCCAGACTAATCTTCACATTCTGGCATGAGCCTGGTCTTTGCTACGGCATGTCTCTGGCCCTCATTCACTCTCGTTCTTTTCCTCACAAGTGTCTCAACCTGATTCTCTCTATGTCCTGACACTGTTTTTCACAATACCCTGACTCTGGTCCTCACTATGGGTGGACCCCTGTTCTCTCTACAGCCTGACTCTTGGCCTCACAATGGTTATTCTTTGCCTCACTGTGACCTGACACTGGTCCTCTCTACGTCCTGACACTCGTCCTCACTATACACTGTCTGTGGTCCTCACTGGGCCCTGATTCTGGTCCTGACTACTGCTTGACTATGTTCCTCACCTGGACCTGACTATTGTCTGTCTTTGCCCTGGCTCTCATCCTCACTAGAGCTTGTCTCTCTTCCTGACCTTAGCCTGACTCTCATCCTCACCACCACCAGACACTCGTCCTCGCAAAGGTCTCTGTCCTCTGTGGCCTGACATTTTGCCTCACTAGGACCTGACTCTTGCCCTCACTGAAGACGGACAATGGTGCTCACTAGGACCTTACTTTTTTTTTTTTTTAATTTTCTTTACTTTATTGTGTTGGTTTTGCCATACAATGACATGAAACCGCCATGGGTTTACATATGCTCCTCCTCCAGAACCCCCCTCCCTCCTCCCTCCTGATTCCCTCCCCCTGGGACATCTTGGTGCACCAGCCCCGAGCATCAACCCTGGGCTGGCGATCGATTTCACAGATGATAATTAACATGTTTCAATGCCATTCTCCCATATCATCCCACCGTTGCCCTCTTCCACAGAGTCCACGAGTCTGTTCTATACATTTGCGTTCCTTTTTCTGTCTTGCATGCAGGATTCTCGTTACCATCTTTCTAAATTCCATATATATATGCGTTAGTATACTGTATTGTTGTTTTTCCTTCTGGCTTACTTCACTCTGGATAATAGGCTCCAGTTCTGTCCCCCTGAGTAGAACTGATTCAAATGAATTATTTTTTTTAATGCTGAGTAATATTCCACTGTGTATACGTACCACAGCTTTCTTATCCATTCGTCAGTTGATGGGCATCTAGGTTGCTTCCATGTCCTGGCTATTGTAAACAATGCGGCGATGAACATTGAGGTACACGTGTCTCTTTCAATTCTGGTTTCCTTGGTGTGTATGCCCAGCAGTGGGATTGCTGGGTCATATGGCAGGCCTATTTGCATTTTTTTAAGGAATCTCCACACAGTTTTCCATAGTGGCTGTACTAGTTTGCATTCCCACCAACAGTGTAAGAGGGTTCCCTTTTCTCCACATCCTCTCCAGCATTTATTGCTTGTAGATTTTTGGATGGCAGCCATTCTGACTGGTGTAAAGTGGTACCTCATTGTGGTTTTGATTTGCATTTCTCTGATAATGAGTGATGTTGAACATCTTTTCATGTGTTTGTTAGCCATTTTTATGTCTTCTTTGGAGAAATGTCTGTTAAGTTCTTTGGCCCACCTTTTGATTGGGTTGTTTATTTTTCTCGAATGGAGCTGCAGGAGTTGCTTGTATATTTTTGAGATTAACTGTTTGTCCGTTGCTTCATTGGCTATTATTTTTTCCCATTCTGAAGGCTGTCTTTTCACCTTGCTTATAGTTTCCTTTGTTGTGCAGAAGCTTTTAATTTTAATTAGGTCCCATTTGTTTATTTGTGCTTTTATTTCCAATATTCTGGGAGGTGGGTCATAGAGGATCCCGCTTTGGTTTATGTCGGAGAGTGTTTTGCCTATGTTATCCTCTAGGAGTTTTATAGTTTCTGGTCTTATGCTTAGATCTTTGATCCATTTTGAGTTTATTTTTGTGTATGGTGTTAGAAAGTGTTCTAGTTTCATTCTTTTACAAGTGGCTGTCCAGTTTTCCCAGCACCACTTGTTAAAAAGATTGTCTTTGCTCCATTGTGTTCTCTGTCTTTATGAGTTTTGTTTTGTTTTTTAGATTCTACATATAAGAAGGATTATACAGTATTTGTCTTTTCTTTTTCTGACTTTTCTCACTTAGCCTAAAACCCTTAAAGTACATCCACCTTGTTGGAAACAGCAAGATTTCCTTTTTTATGGCTGAATAATATCCCACTGTGTGTGTATATACATTTTATTTATCTACTCATCATTGTCCATTTGATGGACTCTTTGGTTGCTTCCGTGTTTTGGCCTTTGTAAATAATACTGCAGCGAACATGAAGGTTCAGATATATTTTCAAATTAGTGTTTTCCTTTCCTTCAGATGACTACCTGGAAGTGAAATTGCTGGATTATTCAGAATCTTATGAATGAATGAATGAAATTGTAATATCCTATGTTATTGGAACAATAGGAATGAATTCTTAAGTTTTGGTTAAGTGATTGCCTTGTGCCTAGTTCTAGTCTTTTTTAGCCTTTGTGATGTTTATAGTTGTAAAATTTGTATGAAATTTGGAAGAGATTAAAATCAAGATTTTGTGAAGGCTATACATTTATCATGAACAATATGCTTGGCTATATTTACATACAGAAATGTAGAAGATTATAACTTTTTATTGGTAAGTGATTATTCAAAAGGAAAATTTAGTTATTGAAATGCCTAGGCTCAGTTTGGGAATGCATGATGCTTTTTTATGTGTGTGTGGTTTAAGACTAACCATGTAAAATTATCAATAACTTGGCAGGGTTATTTTGCTGTAACTTAAGGAAGCAAGATAAAGTAATATTTCATGTAGCCAGAGATCAGTCTTCTGACATCCTCAACTGTTTGAAATCCAATCTTTAATTTAATTGAAAGTGAAACAGGTTTCTTAACACTGTCATAAAGCCATATACTTTATTCCTATACTTTGATTTAGGACTCTATTATCCCTTACTTAGGGTATTATTTAATCGTTATATAATTTTAAAACTAGAATCTGTTGAAAGCACAAAGGAAAAAAGTTATCAGGGGAGGTTTAACAGGAAATGACAACTGACAACATAGAACAGTCAAAGACTTGAAAAATTAAAACGTAGATTCAGCTATATTACTTCCTACTAATATAATTATGGTTACAATGACCTTGTCATCCAGGAAAGTACAATATGTTTAAGAAGGCAGAGAACTGTATCATACGATGGTGAACAATTTCAAGGAAAATGACTAAATTAAGAAAAATGCTTAAGTGTCGGGTAATTCAGTTATGTGGAACTCTTCCCCAGTGATGCAGATATATAGCGCATTACTGCATTTACATACCGACATATACTTTTACTTACATGAGGCTTGTTCAAAGCTAATCTTTCAGCCTGTCTCTCAATTGAATTTATCCCTTTATCCTGTAGGGCATTAGTCAACCAGTTTCCTTCATTGTCTTGTGTTACTTCTTCCCAGGCTTCTTCCTCTGAGGCCCAAAGTCTGTAGATTTAAAAAAATGATAACAATAATGAAAACTAATCTAAATCCTTTCCTCTTAAAAACAGTTTACATTCAACTGCTTCCATTTCCATAACCCTTACTTATTGCTCAACCCATGACAGTTGGCTCTGCCCTTGCCAAGGATATGAGTAAAAAATGGTGAATATTTTTAGATTCTTATTCTAACTTAATAAGATATATGATATCTTTATAAGTGTATCTGTTACTATTCTTTTCTTGCCTTTTTTGACATTACTTTCTCTTTATTTCTCCTTTATTGCTCTAAGAAAAAGAAAGCGCCAAGTCATGTCCAACTCTTGTGATCCCACGGACTGTTGCCTGCTAGGCTCCTCTATCCATGGGATTCTCCAGGCAGGAATACTGGAATGGGTTGCTATTTCCTTCTCCAGGGGATCTTCCCGACCCAAAAATCGAATCCAGGTCTGCCTCCTTGCAGGCAGATTCTTTACTGACTGCTATGCTGGGAGAGCCTTTATTGCTCTATTGTCTAATTGCTCCTTTCTCACGTCTTTGGTTGGCTCTTTTACTTTAGAAGCTGATATGTTGCTTCATCATCTCCTCTTAAGCTCATGTTTTCTGTTTGCTGTCTCATTCTCTTCCATGGCCTCACCGGCCCTCTCTGGAACTTTAGAGCCATAAATGCAACTGTGCTTACCTGTAACTTGCTACTATCCCATTTTAAAAAATGGAGATTTCAGGTTATGTCTTAGAGAGTGGTTGAAATTTAGTAATGACTGTGTGATTCAGTGGCTCCCCAGGTGGCACAGTGGTAAAGAATCCACTTGCCAGTACAGGAGACACAGAGATGCAGGCTCTATCCCAGGATCGGGAAGATCCCCTAGAATAGAAATGGTAAAACACTCCAGTATCCTTGCTTGGTAAATTCCATGGACAGAGGAGCCTGGTGGGCTATAGTCTGTGCTCATGACTGAGCAACTGAGCACACGCACTTGTGGTTCAGACACTGGGCTTTGGCTTTGCAGACTTAGAAGTGTGATGCTTTCATGGGTCATCTATGCTGTAGCATATATCGTTACTTTATTCCTTTTTGTGGCTGAATCATATTCCATTTATGAATATACCACATTTTGCTAATGTGTTCATCAGTTTCCATGTTGTATATTATGAATAATGCTGCTTTGTACATTTGTGTTCAAGTTTTGTGTGGACATACATTTTCATTTCTCTTGGATATATACCAAGTGTAGAATTGTTGGGTCATAAGGTAATTGTTTAACTGTTCAACTGTTTGTGAACCTGTTAGACCATTTTCCAAAGCTGCTGCACCATCTTCTTATCAGCGGTATATTAAGGTTTTAATTTCTTGACATTCTCATCAACACTTGTTACTATCTTTTTGTTTTTAGCCATCCTAGTGTGTATGAAATGGTATCTCATTGTGGTTTTTTAATTGCATTTCCCTGATGACTAATAATGTTAAGTGTCTTCATGTACTTACTGTTTATTTGTCTGTCTTATTTGGAGAAATGTCCATTCAGATCTTTTGGCCACTTTTAAATTGAACTGGATAGTTCGTTTACAATATTGTGCTAGTCTCAAGTATACAGCAAAGTGTCAGATTCTTTTCCATTATAGGTTATTACAAGATACTGAATATAGTTCCCTGTGCTATGCAGCAGGTCCTTGTTGTTTATTTTATATACGGCAATTTGTATCTGTTAATCCCAAACTCCTAATTTATCCCTTACCCCCTTTCCCCTTTGATAATCATAAATTTGTTTTCAGTGTCTGTGAGTCTATTTATATCTTGTAAATAAGTTCCTTTGTGTCTTTTTTTAGATTCCACATATAAGTGATTTATGATATTTGTCTTTCTCTGACTTATTTCACTTACTGTGTTAAAGTCTAGGAACATCCATGTTGTTGCAACTGACATTATTCTTTTTTTGCTGAGTAGTATTCTAGTGTGTGTGTGTGTATTACGTCTTCTTTATCCATTCATCTATATCAATGGACATTTAGGTTGCTTTCATGTCTTGATTATTATAAATAGTGCTGCTGTAAACATTGGGGTGCATCTATCTTTTCGAGTTAGAGTGTTCATCTTTTCCAGATATATACCCAGAAGTGAGATTGCTGGATCATATGGTAACTCTATTTTAAGTTTTTTAAGAAACGTCCATACTGTTTTCTAGAGTGGCTATACCAGTTTGTATCGTCACCAACAGTGTAGGAAGATTCCTTTTTCTCCACAGCCTCTCCAGCATTTATTATTTGGAGACGTTTTGTCGATATCCTTTGGCCATTGTAAAATTGGATTATCTTTTTATTATTGAATTGTGAGGGCTCTTTGTGTATTCTGTGAACGATTCCCTTAACAGATATTGATTTGCAAATATTTCTTCCCACTCGTGAGTTGTCTTTTCACTTCTTTTTTTTTTTTTTTTTGCCAAGCCACAGGGCTTGTGGGATCTTAGTTCCCCAGCCATGGTTGAACTTAGGCCCACGGCAGTGAAAGCACAGAGTCCTAACCACTGGACCATCAGGGAATTCTGGTCTTTTCACTTTCTTGATGAAATTATTTGTGGCACAGAAGCTTTTAATTTTCATGAAGCCCTGTCTATTTTTCCTCTTTTGCTTATACTTGGTATCACATTTAAGAAATCATTGTCAATGCCAAGGTTACAAATATTTGCACATATATTTTTGTCTAAGAGTTTTATATTTTTGAACTTACATTTAAGTCTCTGATCCGTTTTGAGCTCATCTTTAATTACAATTAATTTTATTTTTTCTTATGTTAAATATCTGCTTATATCTTCATTTTTTATTAATATACTTGAAGTTTATTTTAAGTATTCTATATTAATACTTTTTCTAATTATTTTTAATATCAATAATGTTGTAAACTATTAATACTTTGTTGATAGAAGAGGGATATACAGTGAAATGTTTACCTTACATACTTGTCCCAGCCACCCATGTTCCCTCCCTGGAGGTGCTACCTTTTACTGATTTCTTCATTATCATTTCAGAAAATTTATATTAGTTTTTTATGTAACAAATATGTAACTACATATACCTTAATTTTGTATGGTTAAATATTTTTCTATACTTGCTGCAAAGATTTTCCTGGTCTTTGTATTTTAACCTATTACATTTTTCCAGTTATATAGAAAACTTGTATAAATCAAACTCTTACTCTTTTTTCTTTCACTTCAAATTATAGAAATTATTTTTATAAATATTTGTTTTCATGTAGTTTTAAGATAATTTGGTAGTTTTATATTTAATTTTTTAATCTGCCTAGAATTTATTTAGAAATATGAGACACTGTGTTATCTGTTATTGTGCTACAAATTATCCCCAAATGTAGTGTATTGAAACAGCAATTTTTTTTATCTCACAGTGTCTGTGGGTCAATAATATCAGTGCAGTACTGTTGGGTGCTCTGGCCTTGGGTCTTTCACAAGGCTATATTCATCTTGAGGCTCACCTGGGAAGGATCCACATCCTGGCTCATTCATGTGATTCTTGGCACAATTCATTTATTTTGGCTTGTTGGAAACAGACCTCAGTTCCTCATGAGATGACCACTGGTGGCCTTCTTTGGTTCCTGCCACATGAACCTCTCCAGGGAGTATCTTACAACTTGGCAGCTTGTTTCGTCAGAGTGAGGAAGTGAGAAGAGAGTGCTAGCAAGAAGGAAGTCATGGTCTTTTCTTTCGTAACCTAGACATGGAAATGAAGTCACATCACTTTTCACTATTCATTAAGAAAAAGATGAGGTTTAGCACAGGCAAAGGTGTGAATACCAACAGGTAGGGATCAGTGGGAGCCATGCGATAAGGTGCGCGTTTTAAACATTAGTATGAATGGATTCAAGATTGTCATCTATGATTGAGATAGATTTGACAGCTAAACTACTGGAAGTTTGTCTCTAAAGCTGAGAATTGGGGGCTGAATTTGATCTTTGGGGAATAAGAGAAACTACTTGGAAATCAGTTGTCATGACCCAGACATTTGGTTAATATTAGGAAAATGTGCTAGTAGGCTGAAAAAGAAGGAAATCATTAGAGGAAGAGTGACAGAGCTTGGTGGTTGATTGGATGATTAGGGGGAAAGTAGTAGAGGGAAAGGAAGTAAAAATTGATTTCAGTTATCCAGATACAAAACTTTGAGAAGTCTGTACTAGGAGAAAAAGATTCTTGAGAGTCACGTGATACTTTTGCTTTTGGGTAAATTGAACTTAAGTTACCAGAATGTTTATGTGACTTAGAGATGTGGGGCATCAGAAATGTAGATAATTGCCTTTGTAGTATCCAGAATGTTCTCTCTTCTATTATCACATTTAATCCTCTTGGATGAAGAAAGAGAGTCATTATTCCCATTTAGGTTACAAATAGTTGTTCAAGCTCCTACGAATGCCACAACCTCCTCTATCTATCACTTGGGTCCCCTGGATCAGAAACCCTCAATATGAGGGTTAGGAGAATATGCTGCCTCAACAATTTAGAGACAATGCCCCTTCCCAGAAAGTGGTCTAAATAAGTTGGCCAAGGTTATATAGCTAGTAAGTGAGAGAACTTTTATTCCCAGGGAGCTGTTTGCATTAAGATATTAAAAGTAGATAAGCTCTCTAAAGGAATGAATAATTAAAAATGAAGAATTAGTTTAGGACATGGAACCTTCTTCATTGCCTTTTCATACTGCTCATGGGGTTCTTGCAGCAAGAATACTGGAGTGGTTTGCCATTCACTCTTACAGTGGACCACATTTTGTCAGAACTCTCTACTGTGACCTGTCTGTCTTGGGTAGCCCTGCATGGCATGGCTCATAGCTTCACTGAGTCATGCAAGCCCCTTCGCCATGACGGGGCTGTGACCATGATGCAAAGAGCTACTCATTGGGAAAGACCCTGATGCCAGGAAGGATTGAAGGCAGAAGGAGAATAGGGCAGCAGAGGATGAGATAACTGGTTGGGTAGCATCACTGACTCAATGGACATGAATTTGAGCAAACTCTGGGAGATAGTGAAGGAAGGACAGGGAAGCCTGGCATACTGTAGTCCATGGGGTTACAAAGAGGTGGACATGATTAGAGATTGAACAACAACAAAAGTTTCACCATTTTCTAGTGTTGTAACTCATGCAGCAAATACTTTTTAGTTTTTTCCATGTGTGAACCTCTCTGTTAGTTAATTCTAAAATAATGTATGCTCTCAGAACAGTGGAAGTAGGGATCCCAAGGCTTATTTTGGGAGGATCATGAAAAAAGATCAGAAAAGGCAAGAGCCTCAACTATATTTGCAAAATATTAATGTATCATGATGAACTTTTTTAAAACCAAAGCTGAGAAGTGTGTTTATTAGTCTTAAATTTTCTTTCCAATTTATACTCATATGATTTGTATTCACTATTTAAAATGAAAATAGATTTCTTAATTCTAGATCCTTCCTTCCTTTTTCATAGTAAATGTTCAAAGTTTATAAAATGTGCATGTTTCTGTTATTTTTCTTCTTGTCAGCTTTCAGAAAAATTTACAAATCTGCAAATCTGCAACTTTTTTATTTAAAATGGAGAGAAGAGAACTACCCAGAGGAGGAACTGAAAAGCAAATTGGGGCATATGATGGGCCTGCTTTTTCTTATTTTGGACTCTGCTAGCTAACCGTTGTTAACAAACAGATCTCTTTGTTAGAAAAGAGTATGCTAACATTAGCAAATAGTATACATTTCAGATTGGGTAGAAGTCTGCAAATGCATAGAAATAATTTTTGTGGTCAGACCTGGTGTCTTCCACTCTAAATACTCTGTTACAGGGAAAAGTACCCATTTGCAAATGGGGAAATGACATTTGCCTAAATATAACGTAGTGTTTGCTGTCTTTGAGATTTTTACCACTTTTGAGGCTGATTTGAAGAAAAAGTCATAAGCGTTTGCTCTTTTTCTCTAAAGGTTAAAGGAAAGTTGAATATGTATTTCTTTACCCTAGTATTTGTTTTGTTTTGTTTTCCCTGTCTTAAGTCTGCTACAGCTGATAACAAGGGGAAGACAGCTTATGGGCATAAAACTGAGAACAATAATAATACTGTTGCAGAAATCTAGTGAGAATTCTACCAAGCCTTGAACAAGATTTGGTTTGTTATAGTATACTGTGATTTCTTATATTTTTGCTTTATGAGTTTACGTATAGTCTATTTGAGTTCATATTTCTCGAGAAGTTATACTTATTAAAACTATACAAACAACTTAATGTTAGGACACACAAATTAGTCTTTTTAGTATTTTCTGAATGTCATGTAATTTAGGTTCCAGAGGTAATTGCCTGTCAAATAGACTTGTGGGAAATTATGTCTTTTGTTTTTGCTTTTGAAATAGTAGATAACAGGCCCCATGGTATAATGGTTAGCACTTTGGACTCTGAAAATAGTGGAGAATATTCTTAATGTAAGTTATACTACTTTGGGAGAGGGAACATCTTTCCTAGGTAAGAATCTTCCACTCTACTGATTTTGTTTAATCAAATAATTTGTGTTCAGACTTGTTCAGGTTTAACTTAAAACTAAATTGCCTAATTAAAAAGTTGCATTAGCGTTTTGACATTACTCTCTGGGTTTTAGGAAAATTTTAGAGCAATTTAGTTTCTGGTGAAAAAAAAGATTTTCTTTTTGGTTAATTAGGTATTATAACACAGCATCATTTCCTACTCAGAGTCTCCCTGTACTTGAGTTCCCCTGCTTTTGCAGTTTGCTTCCATTGCTATTCCTGATGTTGGCTGGAAAGTCCCTGGAGGGGTAGACTGAAGCCTATGGTTGCTACTGGCTGTAGCTAGAAACCCTAGTCAGAGGGATAGAAGGAAGAGAAAATTAGAAAAGGAACATGAGGTAAAATAGGGATGGAAAAGGACATAGAAAAGAAAGATAGACCGAGGGAGAAAAAGGGAAGGATGAAAGAAAGGGACAAAATAAAAATGATGTAAGTGGTGAGATGAAATGCCACCAACAGTTGCTTCTGAAACAGGTTTCCTATCCTTGATACAAGAGGCCTTTTTAATGTAGTGCTGGAGCCTATACTCTTAATTCTATAAAGAATAAGTTGTTTATCAATTTTGTAGATATTTCATGTATTTATAACTAACATAAATAAAAAATATTCTAAATTTAATTTTGGAGAATAGGTATATGTTCACTTGATCCAGAAGAAAAAAAAGATTTGTAATGGAAATCTTTCCACCTGATCTCCACCTGCTCAGGACTCCTCTCACCTAAAAATAGAGGGTAAACACTTGGTTTTTTGTATACTTTCAGAGTTTTGTTTTTTTTTTTCAAGAATTCAGTAAATACAGTACACGTCTGCTCCGCTTTTAATTTTGCCACAAATGGTATCAAACTATATGTATGTAGTATTAGTTTAGGCTTTCATAACAAAAATACTGTACTCTGAATGGCTTAAACAACAGAAATTTAATTTCTCACAACTCTGAAGGCAGGAAATTTTGAGATCAGGGTGCCATCATTGTTATGTTCTGCTGAGGGCTCTTTTCCAGGCTTTCAGGTGATCTTCTCACTGTGTGCTCACATGGTAGAGACAGAGGGGCGCAAGAGAGCTCTCTGGTGTTTCTTTAAAGTTATAGATCTCATTATAATGGGGCCCCAATCTATACCTGAGTATCTCCCAAAGGCCCCGTCTCTAAAAACCATCACAGTAGGGGTTAAGACTTTACCATATGAATTTTGAAGAGACACAATTCAGTCTACCTTTAACAAGTTCCCTGTTGATGGACATTTGTTTTCCAAAATTCTGTTATTATAATGTTGCAATTAATAGCCTTCCACACATGTCATCTTGCAAGCATATGAATATATCTGTGGGGAAAATACCCAGAGGTTGGACTTACTGAATCAGCTTGTAATTTTGATAGTAGTTATTATCAGATTTCGCCTCATTGGGGTGTACAGTGGCAATGATTGAGTGCTTGTTTCCCATCAGCCTTATCAGTGTACTGTGTTATTAGATTGGCAAAAATCTAAAAGTTTGATAGATTAGAAAGTGATATTTCAGAATAGTTTTAATTTGATTCTTTTTTATTATGAGTGAAGTTTTAGCATGAAATTCTGAGTGGGATTTTATTCTGTTTTGCTATCATTGTAAATAGTGAATCAATTTATTAATAGATCAGCAGTTGGGAAAATCCTGTACAAAATATACTTATGCCGTTAACATTTTTTATTATACTCTTTATTATTATTTTATTATTATACTATTACTATTATAATTATATTATTATTATATATATTCTATATTATTATACTCTTATTATATTCTATTATACTCTTGGAAACCAGAGACATAGTTTCATTTTAGAGTATACCTTGTATATTTTGAAGTTATATTTTTAAAATTTCACATGATTTTATAGCTATACAAGATACGGAATCATTTGATTATGCAAATTTGTAATTGGAGGTGATCCACTTCCTAGAAATAGGAAGCTTGAAGATTTGCCACCAAAAATTATGATGAAATTATTATTGAAAAAAAAAGGATTCCTTTTTTTGGCCTCTCCACAAGGCATGTGGAATCTTAGTTCTCCAACCAAGGATCAAATCTGACCCTTTGACAGTAAGAGTGTGGAGTCCTAACCACTGGACCACTAGAGAATTCCCAGATGTTTGTTTTATTTCAGTAATAGAATTAGCTTTTAAATTTTTCTGTGTTGTTTTTTGAATAACTTACAGGTTCTTTAAGGGAAAAAAAACTTGAGAGTTTGAATTTGTCATTAAGTAATGTAAAATTTTCAAAAGAATCAACTCTTTAGTCAGGTTATATACATATATAAAAAACTTTTATATATATATAAAACTTATATATATATATATATATAAAAGAACTTTGCTTGGAGCTTCTTGTGTGGTTGCCACCTTTTTTCTCCTTTTCTATTCAAATATGGAGGAAGGGAAATGCTTTTCTTTCTTTTTACATTCAATTTAGAAAGAATTAGCACAAGGGAAGAATGTATTCTTTCTTGAATTATGTTGTACAGGCAAAATTTAACTGTTAGTATAAGTGTGTTTTTGGAACTAAGTATGGTTTAAAGCCAAAGAGAGGTACATAACAAAAGTAGAAAGAGAATAGGCAGTCAGATAGGGAGAGGATAGCAGGGGCTTTCAGTATCCTGCTGTCCTCTTGTTCTGTGGTGTCCAAGTCTTATTGAAATGGCTCTTGTGAAGACTTTGACAGTAGAGTACATGGGGTAAATGCTACTATGCGAACAAGATATTGTACTAGAAAAATATGTCTGCTTTTCTCTAAAAACTTGAAATGTGAAATATGTTGCTCTTACATGCAAACTTTACTTTTGAAATAGCAATTTTCTGTGAAAAAAACCTTTGGAATTTTGAGTGAAGAGTAATGTACACATTTTAGGCTGAAAAGGTCATCTAACTAACACATGAGAAAACTGACACTCAGAGAAGTTAAGGGATTGGCCCGCGTCACTCGTGGCATCAGTCAGTGGGAAAGTCAAAACTTGACAAATGTGTGCCTTTCAGGTGTGCATTCCACAGTGGATACTACCTCCCACTTAAGCTTTAGAAACTTGATTTTGAACATAAAGGTATTGCAAATCCTGCTTGTTAGGTGGTTAGAATAGGAAACAGTAGTCCAAAATGGCGGTGGCTAAAAGACAAGAAGGGGAAAGCCGGTGAAAATAGAACAAAGGAAGGTCAAAGGAGGGTCCGACACTACTAGTTATGTCTGAAAGTCCTTTTTACAAGTAAAGGCTTCACCCTATTTTTGTTGGCAGTGGTGCTGTAGGTTGGTGTGAGGAAACTGGCCGTTTTTGTGTTGAAAGGTGGGAGTTAACATTGGTGCAGCCTCTTTAGAGAGCAGATTGACAATATATATAAAAATTAAAGATGCATGTACATTTCAGGGAACAAATTCCAGTCAGTTGAAGTGAGGTGGATTAACCTAGAGCCTGTTATACAGAGTGAAGTAAGTCAGAAAAAGAAAAACAAATATTATATATTAATGCATATATATAGAATCTAGAAAAATGGTACTGATGAACCTATTTGCAGAGAATGGGACGAAGTGAGAGAGTAGTATTAACATAAATACACTACCATGTCTAAAATAAATTGCTATTGGGAAATTGCTGTATGACACAGGGAGCCTAGCCTGGCTTTCTGTGGTGACCTGGGTGGGTGGGAGGGAGGTTCAGGAGGAAGGGCATATATGTATACTTATAGCTGATTCACATTGCTGTACAGCGGAAACCAACACAACAACATTGTAAAGCAATTATCCTCCAATTAAAAATAAGTTTTAAAAATGCATATCCTTTTAGCCTAGGAATTTTACTTTTAGCAAATATATGCAAAGATGCGTATAACTTAGTTTGTTATAGTATTGTGTGTAATAGTAAAAGCCTGGAAGCAAATGTCCATCACTAGGAGGATTAGTTAAATATATTGTAATACTGCGGTGCAGTGGATTTCTATGCAGATGCTAAGAATTAATTAAATCCATATGTGTCAAAATGAAATCATGCCTAAGAAAACTGAAAAAAGGAAGGTACAGTGTATGTAATAGCAGCCATTTAAAAACTATTTAGTGAGTGCACACAAGTATGCACACACACATTTGTAAGTACATAGACCGTCTCTTGAAGAGATGATAAAAAGTTGAGGGAAGTGCTTATGTCTGAGGAGGGGAATTGTTGGCTGGAAGACAAGGTTGGAAAGAGATTTTTCACTGTATATGTATATAGTTCAGTTCAGTTCAGTTCAGTCGCTCAGTCGTGTCCGACTCTTTGCAACGCCATGAGCTGCAGCACGCCAGGCCTCTGTCCAGCACCAACTCCCGGAGCCCACCCAAACTCACGTCCATTGAGTCGATGATGCCACACAGCCATCTCATCCTCTGTCGTCCCCTTCTCCTCCTGCCTTCAATCTTACGCGGCATCAGGGTCTTTTCAGATGAGTCAGCTCTTCGCATCAGGTGGCCAAAGTATTGGAGTTTCATCTTCAACATCAGTCCTTCCAATGAACACTCAGGACTGATCTCCTTTAGGATGGACTGGTTGGATCTCCTTGCAGTCCAAGGGACTCTCAAGAGTCTTCTCCAACACCACAGTTCAAAAGCATCAATTCTTCGGCCCTCAGCTTTCTTTATAGTTCAACTCACATCCATACATGACCACTGGAAAAACCATAGCCTTGACTAGACGGACCTTTGTCGGCAAAGTAATATATGTAGTTAGGAAACAGTTATTAGGAAAAAATTCTTTATGGGTTGCTCATATTTCTGCTTCCCTTGTGAGTTGAGGTACTGACTCTCCTTTGTTCTTTACTGTTTTTTTCAAAAATATGGTATAGCAAAAAGTCTTAGAGGATAGAGATAATATCTCCCTCCTGAGCAAAAGTCAGGCTTATTTACTGTCCAATATAATAAAGATAATGTCTCCTTGTCATGGTGGTCAGATAGACTTACTGTCCTTAAATGATTTGGGTTCCCTCCACTTAGAGTTCCTTGTCTGTACCACAGCCTATCACATGTGCAGGCATCTCCTGCCCTCTGCATTGCCCCATGTGACTGGGCTGATAATCTACTGCTATTGTTGTGACTGCTGAAGTCTTTGGTCTCCTGTATTCTGCCAGCATCCAGGAAACTGGCAAGCTAATTTGTTGGCTTGCAAATAGAGTGAAAGTGCAAACAGTGGCAGGTTTGATTTTCTTGGGCTCCAAAATCACTGCAGACAGTGACTGCAGCCATGAAATTGAAAAACACTTGCTTCTAGGAAGAAAAGCTGCAACATACCTAGACAGCGTATTAAAAAGCAGAGACATCACTTTGCTGACAAAGATCCGTATAGTCAAAGTGATGGTTTTTCCAGTATGGATGTGAGCTGGACCATAAAGAAGGCTGAGCACCAAAGAGTTGATGCTTTCAAATTGTGATGACTGAAGAAGACTCTTGAGAGTCCCTTGTAGTGCACAGAGATCAAATCCATCAATCCTAAAGGAAATCAATTTTGAGTATTCATCAGAAGGACTGTTGCTGAAGCTGAACTTCCAAACTTTGGCCACCTGATGTGAAGAGCCGACTCATTGGAAAAGACCCTGATGCTGGGAAAGATAAAAGGCAAAAGAAGAAGAATATGACAGAGGATGAGGTGAGGTGGTTGGATGGCATCACCAACTCAATGGATGTGAGTTTGAGCAAACTCTGGCAGTCAGTGAAGGACAGGGAAGCATGGCCTGCTGCAATCCTTAGGGTTGCAGAGTCGGACATGATTGAGTTACTGAACAACAACAAAACAGGACGATGTCTCAGACTCTTCATAGTTCTTGACAAGATACCTAGTGGACAAAAAAATTATTTTTTTCAAATAAAAGAAGTGGGAGACTCAAAGCTTTTTAGATCCCATCATTCTGACTTGAAAATGTCAATACACCTTAAACTCACATATGTCAGTTATATCGCAACAGAAAATACCTGTATGTGGCACCTATCATGAACTAAGCATATGCTAGACATTTATTTGTATTTAAATTATTTTTCATAAGAGTTCAGCAAGGTACTTGATAGCCCTCTCCCCCCTTTTTAAAACAAAGGAAGAATTAAGGTTAAATAAATTGCAACATCTGCTTCCTACTGTCCTGAAGTCACACTTCCGGGAGGTGGCAGCATTAGGACTTCTTGCTGACAGCCATCCTTGCTTCCTTTGTCCAGAGAAGTGTATGTAGAAGTTTCTCATGACTGCTGTGACTGTCCTGTTGTACAGCTCAAGTCTGTTTGTTCCCTAAATAGCTCAACATCTTGGAAATTTCTCCGAGGGAATTCTTTTGTCCATGAGAGCAGGAACTCCCTTTCTGCCCTCCACTGTATCCTAACATCTAGCACAATGCCTGTTACCTATGTGGTGCTCAATAAATATATATTGAACAAATGAAAAAAAAAAAAAAGAAAATGTCAATCCAACAAGGTAAGGTAGATCTAGAGAACTGATCTAGAAAATGAGCCCTTTGTCTGCAGAGAAATCGACTCCCTTGAGTGGGAGAAAACCAGTATTTCCTGGGCATTCACCATATTGAAATGCACTTCAAATATATTTGTATTGAAATATCTCTTCTTCATTCCTCATTATAACTCTGAAGTTAGCTTTTTTAATCCACATTTACAGATAAAGACACAGGACCAGATGTGTTACTTGCTTAAGGTCACACTGGGATTCAAACTTGTGTCTGTCTGCATTAAGCTCTCGCTCTTCACATTATAATAAATAACTTCCTAACTTTCTGTAAGTGTTAGAGGTGACTTTCTTCTTTTTCAAGTAGAAGTTTCTTATTTCCCGTCTTCAGATAGCTGGTTATCTGCATGAGGGATTTAGTTGTCTGTAACTATCAGATTATATATTGGATTTTTCTTTCTGTTTCCAGTCTGTATAGGCAAATGTTTTACAGCTGTGTTTCTCAAACTTCCTTTATGAAAGCTCTCTTGATTGTGTAAGACAATCAATGCATTTTGTGATTTAAAGGAACCCATGGCTGATGTAACTTCACCAGGATTTATATTCTACCCTGTAATATGTCTGTGACTGGGTTTTTCAGAGATCAAGAAATAACATCATGAGTTCAGGACCAGTTGAGAGGACAGAAGGATCAGATAGGATGCAGTCCAATTGTCAGGTTATTTTTTATTGTGGTAAAATGTACATATCATAAAATTTACCACTTTAACCATTTGTAAGTATTTATAAGTTCAGTGGCCTTAAATATATTCACATTGTTATGCAGCCATCTCCACTATTCATTCCAGAATTTTTTATCATCCCAAACTAAAACTCTATAACTATTAAATAACTCCTTATATCAGCTCCCACCCCAACCACTGTTCTACCTTCTGTCTCTGATTTTGCCAAATCTAAGTACCTCATGTAAGTGGAATCATAAAATACTTGTCATTTTGTGATTAGCTTATTTCATTTAGCAGTGTCCTCAAGATTTATCCTTGTTGTACCATGTGTCAGAATTTCCTTCTTTTTCTTTTAAGGCTGCATAAATATTCCATGTATATATATACCACATTTTATTTATCCAATCATGTGTTGATGGATATCTGAGTTTTTTCTGCCTTAAAAAATTTTTTTAATTGAAGTATTGTTGATTTACAATGTTGTGTTTAATTTTTGCTCTATAGCAAAGTGACTCATATATATTTTTTGTTTTTCATATTCTTTTCCATTGTGGTTTATCACAGGATATTAAATATAGTTCCCAGTGCTAGACAGTAGGACTTGTTTATCCATCCTATGTATAGTAGTTTGCATCTGCTAATCCCAAATGTCCAATCCTTCCCTCCCCCACCCATTCCTCCTTGGCAATCACAAGTCTGTTCTCTATATTTGTGGGTCTGTTTTTGTTTCATAGATATGGTCATTTCTGTTGTATTTTAGATTCCACATATAAGTGGTATCATATGGTATTTGCCTTTCTCTTTCTGCCTTAACTTCATTTAGGGTGAATCTAGAGGTCCATGCATATTGCTGCAAGTGGCATTATTTCACTCTTTTTCATGGCTGAGCAATATTTCATTTTTGTGTGTGTGTGGGTGTATGTATGTGTACCATGTCTTCTTATCCATTCATCTATCGATGGACATTTTGGTTGTTTCTGTGTCTTGTCTGTTGTAAATAGTGCTGCTATGAATGTAGGGATGCGTGTATCTTTTTTTTTTATAGTAATAAATTTTAACATACTGGAGAACAATTACTGAATAATTTTAAAATAAGTAAAGGTTATTAATGTCAGCTTAAAATAAAATTTTGAGTAACATTCATCTGTCATTACATAATTCTCTAATAATTAGCATCTTTTCACGTGCCTGTTGGCCATCTCTATGTTGTCTTTGGAGAAATGTCTATTTAGGTCTTCTGCCTGTTTTTTGTTTGGGTTGTTTGTTTGTTTTTGTTATTGTAGAAGCTGTTTGTTTGTTTTGGAAATTAAGCCCTTGTTGGTTGCATCATTTGCAAATATTTTCTCCCACTCTGTAGGCTGTCTTTTAAGTTTGTTTATCATTTCCTTTGCTGTGCAATAGCTTGTAAACTTGATCATTTCCTTTGCTGTGCCATTTGTGTGATTTTGCTTTTATTCCTTGGGAGACTGACCTAAGAAAATATTGGTACTGTTTATGTCAGAATGTTTTGCCTATGTTCTTTCTGGGAGTTTTATGGTGTCTTGTCTTATATTTAAGTCTTTAAATAATTTTGAGTTCATTTTGTGTATGATGTGAGGGTGTGTTCTGGCTTCATTGATTTACATGGGACTGTCCAGAGTTACTTTTACCTTTTGGCTGTTGTGAATAATGCTGCTGTAAATATTTGTGTGCAAATATCTGTTGGAATTCTTGCTTTTATTCTTTTGTGGATATACCCAGAAGTGAAATTGCCGGATCATATAGTAATTCTATATTTAACTCTTTGAGAAACAATTATACTGTTCTCCAAAGTGGCTGCACCACTTATAGTCCCACCAGCAATGCACAAGTGTTCTGATTTCTCTACATTCTTACCAGCACTTATTATTTTCTGTTTTGTTTGGTTTTATTTATTTATATTTTTGGCTGCACCACACAACGTGTGGGGTTTTAGATCCCTGACCAGGAATCAAAAACTGTGCGCCCTGCGGTGGAAGCACAGAGTCTCAGCCACTGGACCGTCAGAGAAGTTCCTTGGTTTTGGTTTTGATAATAGCCGTACTAATGGGTAAGGGCTTCCCTGGTGGTGCAGTGGTAAAGAATCTGCCTGCCAATGCAGGAGATACAGGACACTTGGCTTGGATCCCTGGGTCGGCAAGATCCCTTGGAATAGGAAATTGCAATCCACTGCAGTATTCTTGCCTAGGGAATCCTGTGGACAGAGGAGCCTGGTGGTTTATAGCCTGTAGGGTCTCAAAAATGTCAGATACGGCTAAGCACTTACACACACGCACGCACACACACACACGCATCCACCTCGTTACAAGCAGCTTAGAATATTCAGGTCCTGTCTCTGTCAGAGCAAATGAGAATATGTTCTCTGGCTAGGTAGGCTAGGATACAAAGAAGAGTGCCCAGGAGGGAGTGAGCTATTCATGCCAGCTATGGAAAGGGTGAAGGGAGAGGGGAAGGCTGGGGAGAGGACGACAGGAGCTCTCTGGTGAAAATATGTGAGCAGGGAGCAAGTTTCTTAACATTTATGTGAGTTTTAACATTTAAAATGCTATAATTTCTTACAGTCAAGTAAATTTGCTCTAGAAATATAGCCTTGTTTTACTCTGTTCTACTAACCACCTAGCCTAGTTTTGGGTATGTGTAACCTAATTTGAAAATTTAAAGGCTTATAGGAACGTAGTTTAATATCCCAAAAAAGCAATGTTCATAGGGTCACATTGGAAAGTTTAAAAAAATTTAATCCATGCCTATATTAATAAGTATAAATAGATAGCTCTATGTCTGGACTCTCCCATCTAGTCAATATGATTGAACATTTTAAAATGTTTTACTTGATTATAAAAATAATGTATTAAAATTGACAAATGTGAAACCGTAAAGGAAGCAAATTAAATCATCCATAATTCTTCTATCCAGTGATAACCATTTTGTGTACTTTTGCTCTGTGCATATATTTTACACACTATATAAAATTCTGTAACCTGCAATTTTAGTGCTCTTGATAAGTGTTTCCCCATGTTGTTAAAAACTCATAAACATTTTAACTGGTGAATACTGTTCTATATTAGTTAGTCATTTTCTTAATTTCATTTGTTTAGTTTTTTCTTTCTTTCCTCTTCATTTCCTTTTTTTTCCATTTTATATTTTTTACTATTATAAATAGTGCTACAGTGGACATGTTTGCATGTTATGTTTGTCTACGTTTCTAATTGTCTGTCAGGATACCTAGAAGTGAAATTCTTAGGCCAAAGAGCGTTAACATTTTTAAGACTCTTTAGTAGAAAGGTGAGAGTCTCCCTTGACTATATACTTTTTGGTATGGATTAAGATAGTTGCAATTAGAATTTGTTTTATCTGGGATTTCAGTATACAGACTGTGAATTTAAATTTTGCCTTTTTTGCAAGCTACTCAGTTGTTTTGTGCTTTTATAGAATTCTGCTTCTGTCTTCTCATTGCTTAATTCATTGAACAGAGATGTAGTGAGCCTCTGTTTATATCCCAGACTGCACTAGGTGCTGCAAGGACGCTAGGGTGAGTAAGAAGCAGTCACTGTTCTGTGGAATATCTTTTTACAGCAGAAGGAGGTACATGTGTTGCAATCATTCCATCTGTTGTCAGTGGCTTTTTCCTCAGCTAAGCAGGTGGCTCCCTCCGTTCATGCTATTTATATTATCAAGGGAATGAACCCAAACTCAGACTTTTTGGAGGACAGTTTTTGCCTAATTGAACTGTGGCTGGCTGGCACTTTTCTTTACTACAGCTTGCATAAGTTTCTGCCTGTAATTAAGTGCCCTAAGATGTCTGATGCTAGTTTCTTTACCTGGGCTTTGGAGCCCACCTCTCCCTCATTTCCATTTCTCTTCTGAGTTGTGAGCCTTTTTCTCTTTACTGTATCTATCCTATCCATTAGGCACTTTGAACTACCCTTGCGTGAAGCCCACATTGCCTTAACCACTTTTCTTTCTCCCAGTCTCTCTTTAGTTCATTGCCAGCTAGCTCTGTCTTCATCATTACATTGACTTATTATCTCTTTGTTGTTATTATTATTATTATTATTATTATTTTTTTTTTGGTCATGCATCGTGGCTTATGGGATCCTAGTCCTCTTATCAGGGATTGAACCCAGGCCCACACAAGTGAAAGCACTGATTCCCAACCACTGGACCACCAGGGGATTCCCTTGGTTGTTAAATCTAATAGAAATTTCTCAGTCTTCATCTTCCTTTACCCCTCAATAGTATTAACATTCTTGACCAAAAACTTACTTGAAATACTCCTGGTTTTCATACTACTATTCAGCCACTTCTTATCTTCTCTCTGTACTCCTGTTGCCTTTAAAACTTTTCCCTAACAGGGTTCTCTCTGTTAGAATCTGTCCCTTCTCTTGTCATTAAAAAAATGTATATATTTATTTTTAATTCAAGGATAATTACAATATTGTGTTGGTTTCTGCCATACTTCAACATGGATCAGCCATAGGTATACAAATCTCCCCTCTCTCCTGAGCCTCCCTCCCATCTCCTACCTCTTGTCACTTTATATAATTCCTAGGTGATTTACTCTCATGGTTTCAAATATCAATTATATGCTTATGTGCTGATTACCACCAAAATCTGTGTGTTTGATCCAAATCATGCTACCTTATTGGATATCTCCTGGTGTTATGTCTCACAAGTCCCTTAAAATCACCATAGTAATTTGGAACAAATTCAGAACTTCTTTATGATCCCTAGTTCAGTGAAGGTGTTCCTATCTATACAGTTGTGCCAGCTGGAAATCTGGGTTTTTGCCTTTGTCCTTGTCTTACTCTTACTCTCACTCTGACTCCCCATCTAATAAGTCCTGTCACTTCAACCTAATCACCATTGAATCCTGTGTCTTTGTTTAATGAATACTGTATCTTTAACAAGCTATTCTTTTCATTTGTATGACAGCTAAAAACAGAGTCACTGTAGGTAATTGTCTTTTTCTTCAAGAAGATGTTTTTCTTATATTTGGTAATGAATTTGAGATGGAGAGGTATAGCCTTCTTTATTTCCCTGTCCTTTTCAGTGGATTTTCAGAGTGCTTTATATTTAGAAGGTACTGAGCAATTGTGTTGAACTGAAATAAAAGGATTTGAAACTATTTAAAAAATAGCTTAATTTAGAGGCTTCTACATGTTTTCCTTAAGTTTGATGAAGAGGAATTAAGAAATGTGTGTTATAATAATGGAGAATTAGAAATTGAAGCAGTCATTATTAAGATACTTGGGAGGTAGCAAATTAAATAGAATAATGCTGCTTGACATATAGTTGAGTTCATCAGCTGTGTTTAGAGACTATCAGCTTCTAGCTTGATTTCAATAAGTATTAACAGGATCAGAATGTACCCAGTTTGAGTGGTGGAGTTGCTGAAGGACTGAAGAAGAAAAACTTTTTTATTGCTTATTTTTCAGTGTGTTAATCTTTTGGACCATCATCTCTACTTCATATGAAAAATATTAGTATGCTATAATCAAATATGTGGTATGTTTCCACTTTAACAACTCGGTTTTATTCATATTAGCAGGTAAATCTTCAGTTGAATTCACATATTTTAATCAGGAGCAAACCATGAGTGTTAGAGGCACTACATAATAACTCAGTTACAAGGAAGTAGAGAGAAGGAAGGAAAGTGAACAAAGGACAGGCACTCACAGCTTTTTATGCGGGCCAGCAGATGGCACAGCGGCTCCACACCCGCTGGTTGCACTGCCGAGAGAAGGGGAGGGCTGAGAGAGGGACAGTGTCCCCAGCTGTTTGGGGATGGGACGTTCTTAAGTCGTTCTTTGTAACCTCAGATGTCTGTTTTCTGTGGTAAAAGCAGGCCAGCAGCTTATAATTGCATGTTTGAATTTGTTTCTTTTGAAGTTGGCTTTATGCTACTACCAAATGAACCATGTCAGTATTCCTATTGTGATTTTTGTGAGAAGGTTAACTTTTTAGATACAAGAATCAAAAATACTAAAAACATTAAAAATTGAACATAAAACTTTACTATGCAGTATGAAGGTAAACTTTTGTTGTTTAGTGAATGATGCTACTGAAATTATACTCCAAAAAATTCAATGATAGTCATTAAATGACTAATATAAATAACTTAGGACCCATTTTGTTCACCTGTCACCCTGGCAGACGCTAATCTCTTCTATCTACGAGTTTTGGGTTTTTGTTTTTTGTTGTTGGGACATTATTAGATTCCATATATAAGTGAAAGAATAAGTTTTGAGGATGAGAACTCTTCTCAGGGCAGCTAAGCTATATGTTAAATATCAAAAACAGATGAGGAACTTTTTGTGAAATTATTTTTGGGCAGAGTCCAGGGGCATTGGGATTCCTGTGGCCCCAAAAAGCTGTTTGAAGCCTGGGAAAAATTTGAGAGCCAGACTAGAAGAGTATCTCTCTGCCTTTTCAAGTACCAGTGTAACTGAAAGAAGTACCTTTGCTGTGACCTAAGGATAGAAATAGGGCAAAAATCTAACAGGTTGAGTTTCAGAGAAGAATCCCTCCTCTAGATATGGGCCTTAGATAATACTGAAATGAGAATTCAAATGGTACTGTCAGTTTTAACATGACAGAGTACATATATAATTATCATAACTTTGGGTTGGCATTTTAGAAGTTGACAGCCTTCACCTTCTTGAGATTACTGACCTTATAAAACCAAAAGGGCTTGAGCAGTTTCATTTAATGTTTTTCATTTAATGTTAGTGGAAAAAATGGTGTTTTTTGCTAACCTTGGATTGGAAGAAAAATACAGAAAAAAAGAATAATATGTTTTTTGAACTGGGATCAGTTCTTTACTTTCAGATTTGATTTTTACTTCCAAGCACTCTGAAGAAATGAGGTTAGAAAGACACCCAACACTGAGTTTATCCCTGAGGCATCCTCCGACTTGATCTCCAGTAATAATAACTCCTAGAATCTTATAGTCATTTTGCTGTCTGTTTACAGGAGAGAGAGTCTTTATCTCTTTTCATTTGTCATTCAGATCAATCTAAATCTTTTAAAAATTCTGTTCGGTTGGTTGTGTCAGCTCTCTCTTGATTTTACTTTTGATGTCCATGTTTTAAATGTTGTCAGTTATCTGATACTTTGCATTTCCTAAATGCTGGTTAGCTGAACTTTTACCAAATCTATGCAGTTCAGGGATAGTAGAGAAAATAAATGTTTAATATTAGTTTCATTTTATAGTGTAACGTTAAAACTTTGGATGAGGTTAAAATGAAGCCTGTATGCCAAAAAGATATATCAATGTAGTTGTAACTTTGATATCTTTTCGTAAGTATTCAGTCCATTTCAGTTCAGTCGCTCAGTCGTGTCCGACTCTGCAGCCCCATGAACTGCAGCACACCAGGCCTCCCTGTCCATCACCAACTCCCTGAGTCCACCCAAACCCACGTCCATCAAGTTGGTGATGCCATCCAGCCATCTCATATTCTGTCATCCCCTTTTCCTCCTGCCCTCAATCTTTCCCAGCATCAGTGTCTTTTCCAATGAGTCAGCTCTTCACATCAGGTGGCCAAAGTATTGGAGTTTCAGCTTCAACGTCAGTCCTTCCAATGAACACCCAGGACTGATCTCCTTTAGGATGGACTGGTTGGATCTCTTTGCAGTCCAAGGTACTCTGAAGAGTCTTCAATACCATAATTCAAAAGCATCAATTCTTTGGCGTTCAGCTTTCTTTATAGTCCAACTCTCCCATCCATACATGACCACTGGAAAAACCATAGCCTTGACTAGAAGGACCTTTGTTGACAAAGTAATGTCTCTGCTTTTTAATATATTATCTAGGCTGGTCATAACTTTCCTTCCAAGGAGCAAGTGTCTTTTAATTTCATTGCTGCAATCACCATCTGCAGTGATTTTGGAGTCCAGAAAAATAAAACCAGCCACTGTTTCCACTGTTTCCCCATCTATCTGACATGAAGTGATGGGATCGGATGCCATGATCTTACTTTTCTGAATGTTGAGCTTTAAGCCAACTTTTTCACTCTCCTCTTTCACTTTCATCAAGAGGCTCTTTAGTTCTTCTTCACTTTCTGCCATAAGGGTGGTGTCATCTGCATATCTGAGGTTATTGATATTTCTCCCGGCAATCTTGATTCCAGCTTGTGCTTCCTCCAGCCCAGCATTTCTCATGATGTACTCTGCATATAAGTTAAATAAGCAGGGTGACACTATACAGCCTTGACGCACTCTATACCTATTTGGAACCAGTCTGTTGTTCCATGTCTGGTTCTAACTGTTGCTTCCTGACCTGCATACAGGTTTCTCGAGAAGCAGGTCAGGTGGTCTCGCGTTCCCATCTCTTTCAGAATTTTCCACAGTTTATTGTGATCCACACAGTCAAAGGCTTTGGCATAGTCAATAAAGCAGAAATAGATGTTTTTCTGGTACTCTCGCTTTTTCGATGAGACATCGGATGTTGGCAATTTGATCTCTGGTTACTCTGCCTTTTCTAAAACCAGCTTGAACATCTGGAATTTCACAGTTCACGTATTGCTGAAGCCTGGCTTGGAAAATTTTAAGCCTCACTTTACTAGTGTGTGAGATGAGTGCAATTGTGTGGTAGTTTGAGCATTCTTTGGCATTGCCTTTCTCTGGGATTGGAATAGGGAACCTTAAAATATTGGAAAAGAAGTAGTGAGATACTGCATTTTCTATGAAGCACTATAACAGAATATATCTATTAAATAGAAAGGGGCAGAAGTAGAGAAACTCAGTAGTAGTAAGACTAATGATACAGGTTCCAAATAAATCTTTCCAGCGGTAAGATTTGCAGTGAGTACTTTGCCTGATGCCTGTCGGGGATGGGGGAGTGGGAGTGAGGTTCACAGACATGAAAAATAGGATATCCTTGTTGGAAGCCCAAGGATTCAGAGACATAATGTGTCCCACCAGAGTGAGGAAGCACTATTCAGTCTAGAGACTTTTTTTTAGTTTATTCTGGAGCCGTAAAACTGGGTTGTCTTTGTTTACTATTGAATTAGGTTATTAAATGCTTTTATTTATATTTATAGTATATTTGTTCCATGTTTATGTAATTTTATACTTATATAATGATTTTATGTTTGAAATATACAATAATTTATGGGTGATTACACTTCTTTTGAAGACCTCTGATAAAATATATAGTCCTATGGATATGAAATATGGGGAATTAAATAAATAGCTCCATTTGTTAACCTATGAATTTTACTTCTGAAGTAAGTTTGAGACATTTATAGAAATAAGTATGTCCCTACAGCTGTTTTTTCAACTGTACCGTTAACTTCCTGGAATTTCTTCTAATTTTCACTGATTTTGGCACTTTCTGATCTTTTTGAAACAGTGACCATATGGAAAATGTGTATGGCTACCTAATGAAGTACACCAACCTTGTCACTGGGTGGCAGTACAGGTAAGTGTGATTCTTCTGTCATTTCTCTCCCAAGAGAACAGAAATCTGCCTGATAATTTTATAATCTGATGTTACATGGTTGGGAAACATGTTAGAGAAAGATTTACCATGTTTTCTAAACGTCTGATGAATTTTTTTTTTCTATTTTTATGGGGTAAGAGGAGTTAACATTGTCCAAATTGCAGCCTCCAAATATGTCAGAAGTTACTGTTACGTTAAGATTAGTATCATTTATCAACTCGCCTTGGGCTTCTTGTGTGTACTTCCAGTGGTTAGGCTTTTAGGGTGGTTTGGAGACAGCAGAAATTTATGTCAGGTGTCTGTTGAGGATTTTGCTTCTTTTTGTTGTTGAGGATTCTTAAACTCTTCTGGGACCTTGAGAAGTTTAAATAACCAACCTGAGGTCACAAAAGCTGTCAAGAAGTAGCACAGCCAACTATCGTAAATACTTTGTGGAATTGATATTTGTGGGGCGGGGGACTAAACTTTTATTTTTTTATTGTGGTAAAATATAACATAAAATATACCGTTTTAAACATCTTTTGGTTCAGTTCAGGGGTATTAAATAGATTCACATTTTTGTACAACCATCATTCCCATTCATCTCAGAACTCTTTGTATCTCCTCAGACTAAAACTGTACCCATTAAACAATAATTTCACGTTTTCCTGTCCCCCTGAGTCCTTAAGCAACCACTATTCTTCTCTCTGTCTCTATAAATTTGACTACTCTAGGTACCTTATATAAGTGGAATCATATAATATTTGTCATCTTGTGATTGGCTTATTTCATTCAGTGTAATGTCCTCAAAGTTCATCCATGTAGTGTGTGTCAGAATTCTCTACCTTTTGAGGACTGAAAAACAGTCCCTTGTACTTATATACCATGTTTTGTTTATCCAGTTATCAGTGGACATTTGGGTTGCTTCCATCTTTTGGCCATTGTGAATGATGCTGCTGTGAGCATCGGTGTACACCATCCTGGTGTCACTGCTCTCATTCCTGTGTGTGTATACCCGAGAAGTGGAATTGCTAAATCACAGTGTGGTTCTATGTTTAATATGGGGTGGAATCTCCATACTGAGTTCCATAGCAGCTGCACTGTTTTACATTGCCACCAGCAGTGTACAGGGATTCCAGTTTCTCTACATCTTCTCAACACTTGTTACTTTCTGTTGTGTGAATGTGTGTGTGAATAATAGCCATCTTAATGGGTATTGAGTGTTATCTTTTTGTGTTTTTTTTTTAACTATTTAAAGTGATAAAGCTAGAATCTGAACCCAGATAGTTCTGACCCCCCGGTTGGTATTTTTATTATAAATACTGCTTCTTATTCATGTGTTATTTGGAAATCTCTGATTTTTTTTATGATGGAATAATAAGCTGATTCTGCCTTTCTACCTTAAACAATTAGAAAATGGGACATAGCATATGAAAGAATGTTTTTCAGAATTCAAAAAATAGTTGAAGCACTGTAATGAACATGTAATTGCTTAAAAGAGAAGGTGGTTTTGGATATGTTTAATTTGAAGTAACAGTAGGGCTTTCATGTAAGAATGATATGCTAGAAGTTGGAGGTCATATGAGAGGTCAAAGCTGGATATGAAATTAGAAGAGAAGAGAATCATCCTGTTAAAGTGAAAAGGGTAGTTCTTTAAGGGTCCCACCCTTTTATTTTTTTTTAAGAAAGAACAAAGTCAGGGGAGCCTTTTCATTTTGCATTTTCTCACCTCAGTGAGAAGTTTTTTGAAGGCTTATACATTTAAATGACATATAAAATATTTTTAAAAGATGTTTATGTCACTTTGCTTTTAGCACTGTTTTTTGTTCTCTTTTAAAAAAGGGAAATAGGTTAACTTTTCTCCCCCATGACATTCAACGAATTTCATTCATGTTGTATTATTGAATATTACTGAGAAATTCTCAGAAGTGGAACAGAGTAGGAGAAAGCTCCAAAGTATACCCAAGCATATAAGATTTAGTATATGTTAAATATGGCATTTCAGGTCAGTGGTGACTTGAGGCCATGGGAAGAAGGGGCATGTGTTTGTATCCTTGTGTGAGGGAGCATACTAAAAAGATCCATCAGCCGCTGGTTGCCCAGGGAGTTAGCTAAGAGATCCAAGCAAAGTTCTAGCATAGGGAAGGGCATTGCTTCTGCCCTTGCAATTCTTCTAGCTGTCCTAGAGGCCAGTTTTAGCAGCAACAGAAAGTGTGGGATTGAAGACAACCCATCCCCATTTGCCACTGAGAACACAACCTTTTACCCCTCTGTCCCATCAGAGAGGTCTCAGGTTGTCACCCGGTTTGCTGCAAGCTCCTTTTCCCTTTTCTGCCAGACTGCCTGAAGGCTTGTGGCACAGCATGGTTTCCCAGCATGAATTGCAGGTTGAATGATAAAAGAGGAACCAAAAGGTTAAGACCACTAGAGCTCACTTCCTTTGGTAGGCTTAGCCACTTGGTCCCTGCTGCTGCTGCTGTTGCTGAGTTGCTTCAGTCGTGTCCAACTCTGTGCGACCCCATAGACGGCAGCCCACCAGGCTCCCCTGTCCCTGGGATTCTCCAGGCAAGAACACTGGAGTGGGTTTCCATTTCCTTCTCCAGTGCATGAAAGGTAAAAGTGAAAGTGAAGTCGCTCAGTCATGTCCGACTCTTTGTGACCCCATGGGCTGCAGCCTACCAGGCTCCTCCATCCATGGGATTTTCCAGGCAAGAGTACTGGAGTGGGGTGCCATTGCCTTCTCCGACTTGGTCCCTGAGCTGTAGATAAAGCTTAAGTAACAAAAGCACTGTACCTGTGCCAGGAATTCAAGGCAGTTTCCCTGCAATCTATTTCTGTTTGACTAAGGGCAACTTAGACCGGCTTGGAGAAACCCAGCATGAGCATACACTCTAAATAATAAACTGCTTGTTTTGGAATGTGATGCCCTAGGGAAGAGCAGGACTCGCTCTTGAATGTACTTCCTTTCACTTTCAATTAGCACTCATGAAGAGGGGATCTCTTCCTACTTAGAAATTCTATATATCCTCAGCACCAAAGCCTAGGATGGTCAGCACAAAGCATATGCGTGCCTTTCCATCCAAAATCTTACCTGAAGTTGATTTTTGCTATCATAAAACATACTTCCAAGTTAGAATATTTTTTAAAGTTCCATTCCAAAATACTTTAAGTTGTTGGCTATTCTGAAGATTAGTCATTTTCTCAAACTTTCAGTCTTTATTATTTTGAAATTGCACAAAATAAACAATTATTTAAGTTTTCTTTTAACAATGTGGTGACTTTTCAGCATATAAAGATAGTTGCTGAATCTTAAGCCTGTTTTTCTCTGTTTCTTTAGCTTCTTGGTTAGACCAACTTACAAAGAATACTGTAATCAAGAGTCTAGTCCCCTTCTGGGCAAAATAGCTTTCAGTTTCCTTACTATGTGGATTGTCTCTCCATCTCCAGTCTGTACATCTGGTACACCTCCAGAGAAAGGGTGAAGGAAGAACATTTGGGTTGATTTGTGTATGATGAAAGACAGCCTGCAGTGCATTATTGGTGCCACTGGGTCCATAGCATCACCTTGGTATTAGGTAATCAGTTATTGACTCATGTCTGTCATTTTACCAGTTCCTCCTCAGTATTACTTTTGTATATCTAGGTGAGTGCTTCCCATGTTGTAGATTTGTGGTAATGCTTTTGGGATAAGAAATACGTGTTTCCAGTAACCTGAGATATCCAACATTGTTCTCTAGATTTTCTTTGAATTGACTTCTTGGAAGAGACCAGTCTTTTTTCTTTGTTTGAGATGGGTTTATTGCTTAGACTTAGTAGAAAGAGATTTTTCCTTATTTCCTTCCTTCATTCCTTTCTTTATTTCTTGTTTGTCTGTTTGTTCATTTGTTCCTTTGATCACAACTTTATTGAGATGTAGTGCCCATTTTAAGTGTACAGCTCAATGGTTTTTAGTATATTCAAGAGATTGCTTTCTTGCTAACAGAACCCTTTCATTTACTTGATGAATTTTTTGTAGTATCTTCATGACTTAGGCTGTTTAGGCTGCTGTAATAAAATGCCACCAACCAGATAGCTTTTAAGCAACAGAAATTTATTTCTCACAATTCTGGAGGGTGGAAGTCCATCCATAATTATGGTGCCAGCATGCTCAGGAAAGGATCCTCTTTTGGGTCACAGGCTTCTGTTTGTATTCTTATATGTCCGTAAAGGGGCAAGGGAGCTCTCTTGGGTCTCTTTTATAAAGGCACTAATCCCATTCATGAGAGTGTTACGACCTGATCACTTCCCAAAGGCCCTATCCCTTAATATCGTTACGTTAAGGGTTAGGATTTGCACATGTGAATTTGGCAGGGGAAAGGAAGGGACACATTCAGACCATAGAGATTACTAAGGACAGGTCATATGTTTTAGAAATTTAAGATAATTTTAGTGGCTATTTTGTGTTAGTTAAAATAATCCCTTCAAATCTCAGAAAATAATGTTAAACAGCCCTTCTAAAAAGGCCAAAAATGTGAGGGGCTGTTCACTAAGTAGAACTACAGATGGTCAATAAACACATGAAAGAGTGTTTAACACCTCTAGTAATTAAAGAAATGGACATTTAAAACTCTCAAAAATGTTAAAATTGATTTACCAAATATAATCAGAATATGAGAACATAATTTTAAAAGTCATGCTGTGCTTAGTTGCTCAGTTGTGACCAGCTCTTTGCGACGCTATGGACTATAGCCCACTAGGCTCCTCTGTCCATGGGATTCTCCAAGCAAGAGTACTAGAATGGGTTGCCATATCCTCCTCCAGAGGATCTTCCCAGCCCAGGTATCCAAGTCTCCTGCATTGCGGGCAGATTCTCTACTATCTGAACTACCAGGGAAGCCCCTTTAAAAGTCATAAGCATGCTAAAAAATGAATGAGAAAAACAATAGTCTTGCTTTCTCAGCTTCCTTTTCAGGTAGCTGCTTTCTGCTTCTCTTATTTGCTTCTCGTTTCTTTTTCTTTCCCTTAATAAAAGGCCAATTACATTCTCTCCCAGTTTGGTATGATTGATACAGTTGCCACGTTGCTTAAGACAGTATCTTCTAGGGACCTGAGCTGGATCAAATTGTCTGTCTGGATGTATTATTGAATATATTAACATGTAGAATACCAAATTGCTCTAAACCCAAACATTAATTTTTTGGAATAGAAACTTTTTAGATTTTTTTCCTAAAGAAAAGAACTATTGCACTACTTAAATTAGAATCCAAATTAATATATTTCCCAAAGTAGTTAATCTAGAACCAAATCAGAACATCAAATTCTTTTCCAAAGTGTATCATTATTTCATCATTTAGTTTCAAGTTCCTTATGTTTCTGCATCTCCAGTTGCAGCCTTTTCATTTTTAAACAGGATAAGTAATCTTTAGTTGTGACCTGTCTAATAATGTGTTCACAAAGTCTTGTTACTTTGGCGTTATTCATATTGTTTATTTCACTGGTTAAATCTTAAATCATGTTCATTTCTTACCTAGCATTTGTTAACCCCAGAGCTCATGCTTTGATTTGTTCTCAATGAATTTTAAATGAAAACTCTCCCTACCATTTGTCTTTGGGAACTTACCCTTCCTGTTAATGAATTCTGGAGAGAAATCTTCCTCTGAAGGATACTGTATCATTGTTTCCTTTCTGCATTGTCTTGTATGCCTCTTCCCTATTAAATGCCTCTTTCACAGCTGAAGATTTTTATTAAACTCATTCAATTCTTCAGTAACATTTACTATTTAGGAAATTCAGTCTAGTGTTTCTAAGTACTTCTTGAGATGCTTTTGAATTTTATTTTTTTAATAGCAAAAACTCAAAAATATGTGATTAAAATTTGGATTGCTTTAGTTTGACTAGGGGAAATATTTTAAAAGTATGACCTTTTTAAAAATCATTGCAGGTTTTTTGTTCTAAATAATGAAGCTGGGCTGTTGGAGTATTTTGTGAATGAACAGTCTAGAAATCAAAAACCCAGAGGCACTTTGCAGCTTGCAGGAGCTGTAATATCACCCAGTGATGAGGACTCTCACACCTTCACTGTAAATGCTGCCAGTGGGGAACAGTATAAACTCAGAGGTATGACTGAAGTATGAGAACTAACAGTGTGATTTTCTTCTGCCTTGAGAAGTTGGTATACTTCTCTCCTTTCATTTAGGTTTTGGAAATAGAAACTACTGTCATTGATGATACAGAAACAGTATTCTACACCTTGGAATTGTTTTAAGAATTTATGAGATCTGTTTTAATTAATGACTTTTAAGTTGCACAGTGAGCAAGTCTGTTTAAAATTGACCCCTCTAAGAAATGTGTATAGATGAAATACTGAGAAATCTAAAAACAGACTTGTTTAAAGTTTTTTTGTCTTTCACAGATTTGTGTTTTACTCCCTTTCTTGATTTAGTTGATATGTTCTCTTTGTGTTTTTTAATGATTAATGTACATAATTGGGATTTATGAAAATGCTTGTATTCAGGTATAATGTCTGTTTAGATAAATTTAATTTGTATAGAGGTTTCTATTTTTAATTAATACACATAAAGTATGATGTTAATCCTAACTGATCATGCTAGAGATCTGAAAGAATATATTGAGTACACACCAAATGCTTAATAAAGGCTATTTATTTGAAGAAGAGCATATCTTTAAGAGAAAGTTAAGACATGTTAAGTTCCATATACCCACCTAGCTGTATGTAATTTATCCTCCTTAGGAAATATCCACATCCAACTGTGGTTTTACCTAACAAGGCTGATGCTTTGGCCTTTTTCTTAACTTGCTCTGGTCAGGGAGAATAGGAACATGCCCTGATTTTCAGTGATCTGTTCTTCATGCCATAGACAATTAATTGTATTCTAAAAATAAATGAAAAAGTAAATAACTTGTAGATACTTTTTATCAGCCACAGATGCTAAAGAGCGACAGCATTGGGTTAGCAGACTTCAGATATGTACACAACACCACACTGAAGCTATTGGCAAGGTATGTGGATTCATGTATGATACTAATGCACGGAAATGGGGAAAGGTCTTTTTATTCTTTTGCATTTTAAAATTGAGATTCACATACCATAAAATTGATCCTTTTAAAGTGTACAATTTCATGGTTTTTATTAGTATATTCATAAGATTATAGCTGTTGCAACTATCTAATTCCTGAACGTTTTCATCACCTTCCAAAACACCCGTATCTGTTTAACAGTCACTCCCTGTTCGAATCTCTCTTCCTATTCGCCTGACAAACACCAACCTATAATTTCTGTTTCAATAGATTTGTCTCTTCTGGGCATTTGATATAAATGGAATCATGCAGTATGTGGTGTTTGTTTTTATCTGGCTTCTTACAATAAGCATAATGTTTTAAAGGTTCATCTGTGTCATTGCTTGGATCATACTTTATTCCTTTTTAAGACTGAATAATCCTCTCTTTTGTGGATATACCACAAGCATGTGGATTGTTTACATGTTGTGGCTGTTATGAATAATACTTCTGTTATTTTATCAATAACACATTTGTGTTCAAATTTTTGTATGAACGCATGATTTCAGTTTTCTAGGTTATCCCTAGGAGTGGAATTACTGGGTTATGTGATAGTTGTCTGTTTAACTATTGAGGAACTGCCAGACTGTTTTTGAAATTGGCTAAATTATCTCCCATTCTCACCAGCAAGTTTCCAGTTTCTCCACATTCTTATTGATACTGTTACTGTCCTTTTTTGGCCATCCTCATGGTTATGAAGTAGAATTTCGTTGTGGTTTTGATTTCATTTCTCTAATGGCTAATAAGGTTGAGCATCTTTTCATGTGCTTATGGATAATTTGTGTGTCTCATTTGGAGTGTTTTCTTTTTGAAGATGAGAAGGAGGGTCTTAGTACTCAAAATCTGAGGTTAGAAATGTCTAAAAATGAATATGTGGGAAGCAGAGTTAAAGGATTTCCTTACCTACTTGTTTGTTTTCTTTCTAGTGTTCCTTCCCCATAGCTAAATTTTTTAAAAGTTGTGATTTAGGCCTGCAGTCTTTAAGAAATCCAGCAAAAAACTTTATTCTTGCTGCAAGAGTCTAATCATTGGCAGTGACCAGAAAGTGCTAGTTTATTTCAAAGATACTTGACTGTTACACTAGAAAAATTATTATGTTGAATATTGCTACATATATATTTTGCTTCAATCATGATGTTTAAATATCTGAAATTAGAAATTTCTTGTTATTCTAATATCTGTCTAATGTAAAAAAAGAATTCTTGACAGCACATACCTGGAATTAATTTTCTTATTAAATTACCAGTTTACTATGGGATATGTGAAATACTTACACTTTGAATGTCTTAAAGTTTTCCATCTTCAGAACTATTCTTGTAGTTTATTCTGAGGTTAACTTTATTTTTAAAACTGTTTGTGTGTAAGCCTCCAGTATATTATAGGTTGAGAGTTTACCTAAATTTTAAAAAAGGAATTATTTTCTTTGTCTAATAGAATAATCCTCCTCTGAAATCACGGAGCTTCTCACTTGCATCTAGTGGTAATTCTCCTATATCCCAGAGGAGACCAAGTCAAAATACCATTTCCTTTTTTAATGTTGGACATTCCAAACTACAATCAGTGAGCAAAAGAGCTAACTTACCTCCAGACCATCTTGTGGAAGTCAGAGAAGTAAGTATGAATTGAAATCAAGTTAAAACGCATAAAATAATATTACTAGCTTGATTTTGTCACAAAAAAATTTTAAATCCTGTTTGTGTCTTCTAGGGGCCTCAATGTTTAGGTCATAACAATTCCCTGATTCTTTAGGTGTCCTACGTTTCCTCAAGTCCGTCATTTAGGTTCTGTGTACACTGTCATATTTCAAAAATCTGTATCTTTCGTTTCTCAAGAGAAATTATGGACTCCTTTAATGTAAAATTTATGATAAAAGGGTTAATAAGCCTAGTGGAAAGACTGTATGATCAAACAAGTGACTTTTTTTTTACTGATACATGTAAATAGAGAATTTCAAACACACAAAAATAGAATAGTTAAATCCTTGATGTTCCCTTATGTCACCATTTTCCTTATTTTCTTTGAAACTAAAGAAAAGAAAGTGAAGTCGCTCAGTCGTGTCCAACTCTTAGGGACTCCATGGACATTAGCCCACCACATTCCTCCATCCATGGGATTTTCCAGGCCAGAATACTGGAGTGGGTTGACATTTCCTTCTCCAGGGGAGCTTCCTGACCCAGGGACCGAACCCAGGTCTCCCGCATTGCAGGCAGACGTTTTATGCTATGAGCCACCAGGGAAGCCCCTTTGAAACTAAGTACCAAATAATTCTAGTTAATAAAGAATACATTTAGGCTCTTAACAATCCAGGTGTTGTTTACTGAGTTAATTTTGGTAGAGCTCATAGATAGCTATGTAGTGAATTGTGAAAATAATTTATAAATCACACCCAAGTGATTTAAGGCAGGAAGCTGGACAGAATGTTCCCTCTATCAGGTTATTTTGGGTTGTATTTATAGGTGAAGAAATTGAGATTTAAAGAGATGAAATAACATTCTTGAGATGAATAATAGCTTTTGATTCACTTTTTAATCCTGTTATAGATAAGTGACAATTATAAATACCTTTTTTAATAAAATAATAATTTTTAGTATTTATGTTGATGGTATTCAGTCTGTTGATAGGTGTTTATATCTTAAGGAAATCAAGGTTCTGATATATTAATCTACAGTGAAGGAAATGGAAATGTTAAAAGCGGTTAAGATAATAAGGGATGAAATAAATAAAAACATCTAGGAATACGCTTGTATCGTGGTGTTCCTTCACCCTTAAAAATTAGGCTGTCGTGAAATTTTTGGAACTCTTTGATCATGGCTAGTGATGGGAGCTTGAAGGTTCTTCAGAGTGCTGGTAACGTTCTGTTTCTTGATTTGGGTGTTGGTTAAATGATGTGTTTGGTTTATGAAAATTTGTCAAGCCTATACACTGTTGAGAAGTGTACTTCCCTATCTGTAATATTTTATATCAGTCTGTATACTTCAGTAAAAGGTTAAAAACAAGCAAAAAGCATATAGTTGAAATTGCCATGAATCGTGGTGCACATTTTCAGTGAAAAAGGAACCTTTTTGTATTTGAGATTTTAGCCACCTGTGGAGGCCTCTGCTTGATTGTGCTCAGATCTTTATGACCTGCTATACTGAGAACACTGTCATATCTCTCCTAGCTTCTTTTCTACTGTGAATTTAATCCCCTACTCTTCTCTTTTCTACTCTAATGGTTCTTTTGTTATTCTCACACCCAGGGGTAATTTCTCACAATATCTACACTGTAATTTTCTGGATTTTATGTGTACCCTTTTGTATTATTGTAACAGTGTGTTTATATTTAGCATGTAACTCTGACACTTGTGTGTAGAGAGTATGTATGTGTCCCCAAAGTTTCACAGCTACCTCTTTAGGAAGGATAGGTATTTACTTGTAGAACTGACTAATGGCAGCCTTCTTAAATTATGGCGCCAGTAATTATTTTAGGATTTGAGTGTTGACCCTTGTTTGGCAGCCTCTGCCAATGCCACCTACAAAAAGCTTTAGTTGAGTGTCTGTCTTCACTAAGTTTATGTTTTTGCTTTTAAGAACTCAGTAGGTCAAACTATAAAATTGTAGTTATTTAGTTTCTAACATTTTATGTAAACGTTCTATTAGTAACATTTCTGCATTCCAGTGGAATACTTCTGTTTGTGAGAAAAATAGTGCATTTGGAGAGTTTTCTGGAACTATATTTTCCTTTAAAAGTTAGCTTACTTCCTTTTAGTTAAAATTATCATAATCTGGTCTCTAGATGCATATTATTTTCTAACTTTGCTTATGATGCCATGCATTAAAGAATCTTGTTTCAGTTTTGTGGCTTGGATGTACTTCATTGTGGGAGCTCTAAATACTTTATGAAAGCATGATCCACAGAAAGTTTCTGAGCCTTTTTTTATCCAAGACAATGACTGAAAAGATTTATGTTAAGGTAAAACCAAAGCTAGCAGTTTTCACAAGCTGAGAACACTTTTTAGAAGCTTCTAATTTGGGGGCTTCCCTGGAGTCTCAATGGTAAAGAATCCACTTGCCAGTGTAGGAGATAGAAATTCGATCCCTGATTTGGAACGATCCCATGTGCTGTGAAGCAACTAAGCCTGTGCTCTAGAGCCTGGGAGCCACTATTGAGCCCAGTGAAGCCCGCTCAGTCTAGAGCCTGAGTGACAAAAAGAGAAGCCACAGCAGTGAGAACCGCATGCATAGTGACTAGCGAGTAGCCCCTGCTCACTGCAACCAGAGAAAAGCCCAAATAGCAACAAAGACCCAGCACAGGAACCCCCCCCAAAAAATAAGCTGCTTATTTTGCAGTAATTTTAAATTTACAGAAAAGTTGCAAAAGTAATGCAGGATTTCTATGTATATTCCTCACCCAACTTTCTGCAGTGTTACCATCTTTCATAACATAGTACTAAAACCAGGAAATTATATAGCTGTAATACTGTTAACTGTAGTTCTTATTCAAATTTTAGTAGTTTTTCCTCTAACATTCTTTTTCTGTTTTAGGATCCTAAAATGATGCATTGAATTGTTATTTTTACTACTTAGTCTCCTTCTATCTGTAACTGTTGCTCAGTCTTATGTTTCCTGGCATTGATACCCATGAAGATCCAATTTTGTTTAATGTTCCCAGATTTGCTTGTCTGATATTTTCTTATTATTTGAGTGAAATTATACATTTCTGGGAAAGATACCTTTGAAGATATGGATTGGCAGTACCTATATCAAGGAGTTCATGATATCAGTATGTCATATTACTGGTGATGTTCACCTTGATTATGTGGTTAAGGTAGCTTCTGCTTGGTTTTCTCCACTGTAAAGTTGCTGTCTTTTCTTCTGTAGTTAATAAATATCTGGGGGAGTTCTTTGAGACTATGTAGATCCTTTTTCTTTTCAAAGACATTGAGAGAACTTTTGTTACCATACTGACTATGGTTCCCGGTAGGCATTCTCAAGCTTTTTGTGATCTTGGTGTCTCACTCTTAAAAATTATTGAGGACCTCAAAGAATTTTTGCTTTATATAGGTTAAATTTACCAATATTTACCTTATTAAAAATTGAAACAGGTGTTTTTAAAATGCTTGTTTTTAAAATTTACTTTTAAATTTTAGATGTTTTATTATTTTAAAATAAAAATTAATATATTCATACATGTTAACATAGACAACATATTTTTATGTCAAACAGCTATATTTTCCCCCCAAACAGACAAAATAATTATACTCAATTTATTGCAAATATGTAGTTTTAGTTGAACTATATGAAAAAAACTTTGTGGTTGGGAAAAAAAGAGAAATGTTTTAAAATAGCTTTTTAAGGTAAATTTGGCTATTCTTCTTTGGTACTCCAGTAAAACCGGACAGTGGCAGTTTCTTAAGTGTTAGATGCAGTGTAGAATCTAATATGTATCAGTGAACTTTTCATGTTCTGTTTCATGAAAATACATTGGTTTACCTTGTACTTTGAGTGGATGTTTAACCTATACATGATTTTGTAACACTGCATTTGGAAAATGTTAGTTCAGAGTTAGGCAGCCCTTACTACAATATCAAAAATTCACATTCATTAACATCTGTATCAGCTTCAGCAGAAAAGGCTTTCAGTATTGGAAAACTGCCAAGCTTATGGTGATTGATACAGGTTTTCCAAAATTATAATTTCATTTTAAAGCTCAAATTTTATAATTGGCAACAAATACTGTCCGTTGTTTTTTTGAAGTGACAAATCATTTTGTTTAATTTTGAAAAGATATCTACCACATATTCCCAAGCCTGAAGAGCTGTAGTTATTAGCAGTCGTTCTGTCAGGGACAAACAACACTCTTGTGTTTCTCCTCTATTCTACTATAACACCCCATACTTTTGTACTGCAATCACCAAATGTGTGAGGGTGTCCTCCATACTAGGTAATTCTCTGATTCTCAGCAGACTCCAGCTAGGTGTTTTACAATTTAATTCAGTTCTGACACCATTGAGATAGTATCAGATCCCACAAAAACGCCTTCTTTTCAGATGCCATCCCCAAGTCCAGGTTGTCACTTGTGTTTCTGAACAACCAATATATATCACGTTCTTTCATGTCAGGTGGTGATCTGTGAAAATAAACTGCTAGTTCAACCTGTAACTCAGTCTCACAAGTTCTTTTCCTTGGGCAACCACAGTGCTTTGGTATGCAACAGCAGTGTACTTTTTTTTTTTTAATATACAACAGAAGTGTGCATCTCATTTTTCATATATGCAATTTTAAATATGTGTACTCAAGAGTCAAGATATAGTAAAACTAATAATTTTTACTGATTTTTCAAAAATATTCTTAAATAAAATTAGCTGTCTTTTCCCTAGTCCCCATCGCCTACTCTGTGAATACATGGCAGTGTCATACAATCATGACACTGTTATGTCAACTGCCTTGATTCTAAGACACCAGCAGTTTTACCCACCATTGCTTTTGCACCATCAGTGCAAATCCACCAAGTAAAGAAGGCAAATTAATTTCCTAGAGTTATTGTGAAAATAATCTTGACTCCACAGACCCCCTGAAAAGAGTCCCATAAGAATTTGGAGAGCACTGTTTGAGAATTGCTATTCTAGAGTGATCTAGCTCCAGTTGGTTATAATGCAAAGATGTAATTCAAAGTGAGTTTGAAAGGAGTATTTTAATCAAAGTCCACAAGTAAGTCCAGCAATAAATGAAGTAACAGTTGGCAAAAGCAACTGACTGTTGAAAATCGAATCATATTGTGGCTTTGTGGATTACTGAAGTGTTAAAGTGATCTATTTTAGTGTTTACTAATTATTAGTAATGCAATTCATCAATCAGTCCATTAATCAGTGTATGCCTCATGCAGGTTACTATGCTGTGCCTTGGGAGAAGCTAACATCACTAGTCTAGTAAGGGAGACACATTTAAAATACAAGCGATAAAATCATGATTCTCATCTGATTTTCAGACAGACTAGATGCCACATAAGTGACGTTCATTATCACCTTATTGTCATACCTAGCTGCAAAACACAGATTAAGCAGGTTTTCAGCTTTCATGATGGTTTTTCATTCTTAAGGAACTGGTTTTGCTAATGTCAGGAACAGTCACTAAAACAGCTTCACAGAATCACTTCTGTTTCATTGTAATTATACGGTCAGCCCATTTGTTTGCTTTGGAAAGAACCATAACTAAATTTTGTTCTTTGGTGGGAGGAGGTGGGCATGCCATGCCGTTTCTGGGATCGAACTGTTACCCCTTGCAGTGGAAGCACAGAGTCCTAATCAATGGACCAGGGAATTTTCAGATTTTAACATTTGCACTCTAGTTATAATTTAAAGTTTATTTTTTTCCAGCCAAGAACATCACTTTCTTAAGCCTCTTCACTTTTCAAAATTTCAAATTTTATTTGTTTATTTTATTTTTTGGTTGTGCTGGGTCTTCATTGCTGCCTGCAGATTGCAAAGACGGGGACTCCTCTCTAGTTGTGGTATGGGGGCTTCTCATTGTGGTAGCTTTTCTTGTTGTGGAGCATGGGCTTCAGTAGTTACAGCATGCAGGCTTAGTGGCTTGAGGGCCCTAGAGCTCAGACTCAGTAGCTGTGCAAGGCTTAGTTGCTCTGCAGTATGTGGAATCTTTCCAGACCAGGGACTGAACCCATGTCTCCTGCATTGGCCGGCTGATTCTTAACCACTGTACCACTAGGGAAGTCCTTGGGCCTCTTCACTTATAGTATCAACACTAGCAAGTGGCTTTTTTGGGCCATTTGTGTCAAGAAACCCTTTTTTTCTCTTAAATGTTATATTGTGAAAGCTGATTATTCATATTGTCAATATCCTGCTTATGATTTTTTCCTTTATTAAGCTTTTATTGGCTTATCACATAATATAGAAAAGTATGCAGATCGTAAGCGTGCATCTTTTTTTCCTTTGTGTTCTCTGAAGAGTGTATTCAAGTGAATAGGTGTTTTTTTAATTTGAAAGTCCAGTTTTTCAAATGTTTTTCTTGTTATGAGAATAAGAAGTTGTATTCTCTTGAGTTCAAAAAAGAAAGTGAAAAATAATCTCTTGTTTGGCTCTAGACTGAAGTTCTGAATGTTAGACGGTCCCTAAAGGCCATACTTCCTCCACGCTATTACTTTTGTTGTCAAGTCAACCCATCCTTGAATGTTGTATGTCCCCAAGAAGTTTACATAAGATTAGCTCTTTGATTTGTTCTGGAAGGACAGTTTTCCTTTGCCTGGAAAGTATAAATTCATCTTGGTTTCAGGTATACTTGAGTAGTAATTTCTTCCCTCAGCATTACTAGCACTTGTGATTGTTTAAGAAATATGACAAGTATAAAACTTAGTATCTGTTTGTAACACTGGTAGAAAAAGAGGAGAAAAGCAATTATATTTAGGACCCCTAGACCAGTGGGAGATGCAAAACAGGCATGATATACATCCCATTTCTAATTTCTTGCCAAGAAGTTCTTGTAAAATGAAGAAATAGGGTAAGTATATAACTTGGCCTTCAAGCTGTAACAGGTTTAGACATAATTACAGCAGGACTCTAAGCATGAATGGGGATTGTCTCTGGAAATCTGGGGCTTGTGTATCAACTAATTGTAGAATTTTGTCTATAATTTCTTATCTGGCTTTCTGCTCTGTTTAATTAATCATGGAAGTTCTTTTCATTAGACCAGTGGTAAACCTAATGGATCTGTTTGGCCCTCTTCTCTTGGTCTCCATCCCATTTCTTAATTCACCTTCTAAGCATGTATCCTTCTATAAAGGAACCTGATACACAAGTGTGCATCTTGTAATTTTAATGTAACTACCTCCTGGATCAAAAAATTAAATATTATCAGTACCCTAGAGGACCCCTCTCATGCCTCTTCATCATTTTACTCTCTTCACTATCCTGACTTCTAATGTGTAGGGTTTCCTCACCTATAAACCATAGATTTATTTTGCCTGTTTTCTGAAATTTCTGAAACTGGATCAAGTAATATGTGCCTCTCTGGTCATGGCTTCTTTTTAGTCAGCATATGTTGGAGATTTACTTATGTGTTATCATCTTTTGAGTAGCACTGTTAAATGCTTATTGAGGATAGCCAAACAAATTTAAAATAGATTTCTAGGCTGAATATATCCTAAAAATGACAATTGTATGTTACATGTTATACAGAATATGGTAATTAAAGTGGCAACTGTATGTATACATGCTATACAGAGATTATGAGTGAGACACATGGAACTTTTATTTTCCTTAGATGATGTCTCATGCTGAAGGTCAACAAAGAGACTTAATTAGAGGAATTGAATGCCTTCCTGCTTCTGGCGATCTTAGTTCCTTGGACCAGGACCTCTTAATGCTCAAGGCTACTTCCATGGCAACTATGAACTGCTTAAATGACTGCTTTCATATTCTCCAGTTGCAGCATGCATCACATCAGAAGGGCTCATTGCCTTCAGGTGAGTTATTGCTTAAAGGTAGGACTGAACATTGCAGGTCAAAACATGGAAATACTAACTGCGTTCTTTGTAATTCTGCTCCAGAAAATCTTAATCAAAGCAAGATGAATAGAAAACCAGCTAGCCTCTTGGTTTTTAGTATCATACTAACATTATACAAAGTCTCTTTTACTGTGTCCTCTTTCAAATCTAAAATCATTTTAGGTCTCATAATTAAATATTCCTTTAGAGACCTCAAGTTAAACTTGTCAAAAACTGAATTAAAAATTCACATCTTCTGTATTGTGTTGAAGTTGATGGCATTACTCTATCCAGTCAATCAAAGTAGAAACACTGTAATCATTCCTTGATTGCTTTAGTCCACTATTCATTATTTCCATATTGAGATACATATATAATAAAAGTCTATTGGTTCACCTTGCAGTTTGAAAAACAAGATATACATCTAGTATTCGAGAGCACCTATTTATTGAAATTAATTTACTGGGGAAAACAACATTATTGCATTATTTGTTATTGCATAACAAAAAATGAGTTTTTCTATTAAATGAGGCTAATAAACTCATTTAAAAATTGAGATATAACTGACATATAATACATATAAAATGACATTATATATAATTGACATGCAAGTTTAAAATGTTGATATAATACATTTATATATTTATATGCCACCAGAGTGTTAGCTAATGTCCTAATCATATCACATAATTGTCATTTTTTTCTCTGCCCCTTCTTGGCCTGCCCTCCCCCCCCCCCCCACACACACACACACACACACACACACACACACACACACAGAGCTTGTGGAGTCTTAGTTTCCTGCCCTGCCCCCACCCCCAACACACACACACACCCCTTATGGAGTCTTAGTTTCCTGGGCCCTGGCAGTGAAAGTGCCAAGTCCTAACCTTTGGAACTAAGGAGTTCCCTCTTTTTGTAATGAGAACATTTAGGGTCTAGTCTCTTAGCAACTTTGAAATATTTACTGTAGTACTGTTGACTCCATTCCCTGTGCTGTGTATTAGATCTCCAGGACTTATTCCTCTTCTAGTTGCAAGTCTGTACCCTTTAACATCGCCCTAATTTCCCCACCCCCATCACAATGAATTAACAGTGGTAACTTAGTATTTCCCAACACTCATTGTTTTCTTATTCAATGAACTCCTCTTGTTTGTGAAAGAAAGATATTTTAGAAAGATATTGAGACTTTGCTCAGGAAAAAGTTTACCAAGTCAGATCTTGATATGGTAAAGTGTGTACCTAAAATCTAAAGAAAATTAGTGTTTAGTCCTGTGAGGTCTTAATGTGTGTTATGTAAAGACACGCAGTGATCATTGATTTAGAAGGACCCTGAGACCAAATGATTTGTTTGATAAAGAATTTTGTAATGATTTATCTGTGAATAATCCCTTAAAACAAATCTCTTAAATTTATTTGCATCTTATTTCAAGAAGTAGGGGGATCTAGATGCTGATATTAAAAATAAACATATCAAGGTAGGAGCAGAGAGCTTTCATTTCTTTGAAATTTTGAAACAGGCCCCATGAACTTATCCAGGGCATTCCCCCAATTGTGAATCCCCCTCAGTGAATCTGAACTAATTGCCAAGGCAAGATGCTCTGGTAGCCTGGTGGGTACTTTGTAATTTATTCCTCTACTGAAGTCTAGGATTTTGTTATAGACTAAGTAAATTCCATACTCCTTTTAAATTTCTGGTATAGTAGTCTGAGCATCCCTTAATGTAACACTGTATAAGCAAGCTTCTGTGAAACCTAGATCAGCCTCTGAAATCAAATGGAACATTTTCCATTATTGATTAGGCATAGAATCCACTTTGTTAAACTAGTTGAGAGTAATAAGAGACATTTGAGTCATTAACTGAGAAGATGACAAGTCTCTAAATGTGGCCACTGTCTTTTATTAGGTCAGCTATTATTTATTCAGTAGAAGAACCTTTTAGTTTAAAAGTGTATGGAGCTTTTTTTTTAATTGGAAAAAACCCATAATGGACATGGATCTGCAATTCTTAAATTAGATTGGGGGGTTATCTTGATTGGTTAGAAAATTGTTGCTGAGAATAAGGTTCAGCCCCAAATTGAAGTAGATTTTACTGTTTCACAATCCCAGGCTGTTCCTATAATTGTGATTCCCTCAAGTTTGACTGCATACTTTTTATCACTAGAGAGTCAAGATTCATGCAGAAAGGCCAGGAGGTCAACTATTGGGGTGAAAATACACTTAATGATTCACAGATTTGCCCAGGAAGTGAGTTCGTTCCTGTTCAGGGTTGATTCACTTAAATGGTATCTGATTTCAAGTTGCAGGTTGCTCTGTTGTGAAATAACCAATCGTCATGCTCATGCTAATGAGATACAAGTTGCTGTCTTGCAGAGTCTCTTAACAGGTTGAATTGTTTTTAGCCTTGTTAGATGCAAAACAAAATTGTTTAATAAAATCCACGTTTGCTGAACTTTCCAGATTATGAGCAAGTTTCAGCGAAAGTTTTCTCTTACTTCATCAGGAACGACAATCGAATGGTTAGAACCAAAAATACCATTATCAAACCACTATAAAAATGGAGCCGACCAGCCCTTTGCAACTGAGCAAAGTAAGCCAGTGGCAGTCCCAGAAGAGCAGTGTGTTGCAGAGTCTGGACTATTAGCAAGGGTAAGGTAATACGAAAATACAGTTTTGGAGTAAAAATTAGGAATCACTGGAACACACCTTTTCATTGTCAGGATGTGCATACTCTAGGGAGCTCACTCTAAATGTTGTTCTGTTTTGAACTGCATTGGCTTTGGAAGGACTCTATTATGTAAACTTGTACATACTGTATTTTCCAGCTTAAATTATGTGTCCTTACTTTTAGTTTACTTTTGCTTTGTATAATGTATTTAAATTTTACATGTTTTTCTTTTTCTGGAAAATAGCTTTACTAATGGAAGATTATTTGCATTATTTATCTCATAGATTTCTTAATTTAACATTATTTAGTAGGTGTTTGCTATTAAGATTATAAGTTTAAAAAAAGTTTACTTATTAAGGTTTTTTTTGATAGTAAGCACTGTACCAAACCAATTTTTAAAAGTGTTAGTCTATTTAAAATAGCACACAGTCTTAGAGTTTAATATTTTTGTAAGGTATTGTTTGTTACACATTTCCCAGAAGCTAAACAGGGCTCTCTTCTATCCTTAGTTCCACCTCTGTAACACATTATACTGTATTTTTGCCTCTTGAGTTTACATCTTTTATTTTTATGGTTATCATAATTACATAGATAGTTTTGTTTTAAGCTCTTTTTACTTGATACTTCTCACAATTGTTTTTATATGTTATTCTGGCCTATATAATTAAAATTTTTAAAGGTTGAAGTAGGCTATTGAATGTCTAGGTTGTTTGTTATTGCTTTTTGTTCTTATAAATAATGCTGTATCGTTTTGTCTACTGTTTTTTTTTTCTCCCCTTTATTTAGATTATTTCTTCAGTTATTCCCAACTAAAATTATTGAGTCCAGAGTAAGGCATGGTTTATGATTATTTATATATTAGTAAATTACTTCTTGAAAGTAACATATAACACAGGGACTTCCAAAGCTGGCAGAGGTTTTGACTCAGTGAGGCGGGCAGTGGCAGCAGGGTGGGCGAGGAAGAAGAAAGAAAAAAATCCTCTTTTTCTTATAGTTTCTTAACTAATTCATTTGTAGAGTCAAGCAGTTAGCAAGTATTCATTAAGTTATCTTAGTGTATGACAAGTCCAGTGTTAAGAATTAGAGGAAACACAAAAATAGAAGATAATTCTTTCACTGGAGAGACTTAAAATCATTTAGAGTCCCCACTTAATGTGGGGAAGGCTTGCCTGATGATGCTGAACCTGGGTCTTTTCATTTACTAACATATGGGCCAACTCATCAACCATGCTCAACTTTCTCATTTGTAAAGTAGGGGTAATAATACGTTATAAGTTGTCTTTAAGATAAAGTAAATTTAGCGAAGCACCTAGTTTATGGAAAATGACCCCACGGTTGTTAGATTTTACAAATCCAGATGGCCATTCATGTTGGATTCTTTGTGGAATGATTATTCCTGGAGCACTGCTGCACGGAATACAGTGTAAACTCAGGCAGAAAAATTTAGTCTGAATGTGACAGATACTGAGATCATGAGCATGAGGAGAGATTTCAAATGTATAAAAAGATTGGTATATCATATGACTTGGAATTGAAGTGTGGATAGAAGTCTGTGGAAGTAGGAATGAAGATATGAACAGGTAATAAGCATTTGAAATGAAAAAAATCAGTTGAACTTGTGATTGACTGGATATAGGGTTGGATCACAAATGACTTCCAAGTTTTGAGTCTAAAATTGAGATTAAAATTAGGGTCCCATTCACAAACTTAGCAAAATTAGAAAGAGCCTTTTAAGAGAAAAGGTTTAGTGTAGTTTATAAACATGTTGAATTTTATGTAGGAAGAGGATGTATGATTGTTAATGTACGTGAAAAACAGTTTGGAAATGATGAAACCAAAGCTTTTCAGAGATCAGGACTATAATTTTTTGTGAAAAATTATAAACAATAGGTCATATATTCCACAACATTTTCATTCCTCTAAGTGAGAATACAAAACATGTTGGAGATCAGGATAGAGACATACAGTAGAGGTGGGGCACAGAGATGTGGGGGAGAGGACTGTAGAATTTCCACATCTTTCAAAATGAGTAGCCTAGTGTATGACCCAGTGCAAGCAGAAAAAACTTTTTTTTTTCAATTAACAAATGATTTTAGACTCCACTCAAGCTTTCCTGGTGGCTCAGCTGGTAAAGAATCCTCCTGCAGTGTGGGAGACCTGGGTTCCATCCCTGGTTTGGGAAGGTCCCCTGGAGAAAAGAAAGGCTACCCACTCCAGTGTTCTGTCCAGGAGAATTCCATGGACTTCTATAGAAATCACAAAGAGTCAGACACGACTGAGCAACTTGCACCTTCAAGCATAGAATAGACCTGAATTTTTTGAAAATTTCACATATGCCTTTTTTGGAATATAAGTGTCAATGCAAGCTGAAAACATGTATTACAGTGGTGGAAATGTTGCTGTCAGGTGATAGAGGCTAGAGGCTAGAATGAAACCCACAGTTCCTTAGTGACCAAGTCATAAATCAGGAAGACAAAAAATGGGGTTGGAATGACTTTTGTGGAATTTCCCTTTGCCATGCAATCTCCAGATATTATGAATTCCTAGAAATGCAACTGCTTTTGCCACTGTATTTACTAGTCATTCTGAGTTTGTAGGGATTTTATACATTTGAGCATGTTTATTTGAATTTTGGTAATGCTTTTTTTTTTTTTTTACCTTAAGCTTTTTTTTTAAGAAAGGCATGATGAACTCTAAGAGACGTTTCAAAAAGAAAAAAGAATCTTCCAGAATCCTCCATTCATATCACACTTTAGAATCAGTGTTTATTCGTGAATGAAATTGCTTTTTTTTTCTATTTTATTAAGTGGTTTGACTATTTTTATAAAGATAACAAAAATACGTTCTTTAGCTTTTCTATCAAATTTGTTTTATCTCTTTAATACTATTTTCATTAGAGTAAACTACACAGTAGACTTTGTGTATTACTGTGTATAATAATGTTAAGGCTATATTTGCACTATTAATCTGTGTCCTAGGTTCTGACCTCAAATGTTATAGTACCTTTCAGAAGCTGAAGGACATTATTTAATCAAGATCTGTATTTTTCCCCCTCAACATTTCTCAAATGAAAAATTATTATATTTGATATTGTATATAGAAAGAGGAATGATCAGTTTTTCCCTCTGATTTATAATGAGTATACATTCACAAATATACTTAAACTATATTATGCAACTGACTTAGGGTAGATTACAGGAAGTACTTCCTGACAGCCATAGAAAAGGGAAGTTGAGAGATTCGCCTATGGGAATCTCTCCTTAAGGTCATAAAAACAAATAATTGTGGTATATACAAGCAATTATTGTATTTGGTCTCTGAAGAAATGAATTGGACTCAGTTGAGTTCAATTCAGTTGCTCAGGCATGTCTGACTCTTTGTGACACCATGGACTGCAGCACAGCAGGCTTCCCTGTCCATCACCAACTCCTGGAGCTCGCTCAAATTCACGTTCATCGAGTTGGTGATGCCATCCAGCCATCTCCTTCTCTGTCATCCCCTTCTCCTCCTGCCTTCAGTCTTTCCCAGCATCAGGGTTTTTTTTCCAGTGAGTTAGTTCTTCACATCGGGTGGCCAAAGTATTGGAGTTTCCACTTCAGCATCAGTCCTTCCCATGAATATTCAGGACTGATTTCCTTTAGGTTGATTGGTTTGATCTCCTTGCAGTCCAGAGAACTCTCAAGAGTCTTCTCCAACACCACAGTTCAAAAGCATCAATTCTTCGGTGCTCAGCTTTCTTTATAGTCCAACTCTCACATCTACACTGTGATATTGGAGAAACCATAGCTTTGACTAGACTGACCTTTGTTGACAGAGTAATGTCTCTGCCTTTTCATATGCTTTCTAGGTTTGTCATAGCTTTTCTTCCAAGGAGCAAGTATCTGTTAATTTCATAGCTGCAGTCACCATCTACAGTGATTTTGGAGGCCCAAAAAATAAAGTCTCTCACTGTTTGCACTGTTTCCCAGTCTATTTGCCATGAAGTGATGTGACTGGATGCTATGATCTTAGTTTTCTGAATGTTGAGTTTTAAGCCAACTTTTTCACTCTCCTCTTTTCACTTTCATCAAGAGGCTCTTTAGTTCTTGTTTGCTTTCTGAACTGGACTATTAATTGATTTATCAGAATTTGAGCTAATAAAGATTTTATTGATAGAGGGGAAGAAGAGAAAAGAACAAAGGCAGAAGAATGACCAGAAATTCATTATTTTTCATCTTTATCACGTTCTGTATTTTGTTTTTAATATTTTGAGAATATTAAGTTCTTGATTTTGTGCCTAATTAGGATTGGTTTTCTTTGTCTAGCTACAGAGAACAGATGGACTTCTTGTTTGATAGGATTTGCTTATGAGAAGAGAAAATTAAAGGCAGAGACATTAACAGAATCATTTCTTTTTTAAAACCTTCATAACTTAAAATTTAATACATTACCAAAGATAATATACTCATGAAAGCTCTCTTGCACAAAGGTAATGATAAGAGGTACCCCTGAGAAAGATCGTATTCCATCCCTACATAAACATGGAAAGTGACATCCAATAAGATTATTTAGAATTTTGGGATTTGAAACTGTTACTTGTTGTTTAAATAAAAATAAGAAATTAGATTTCTCTGACTTCACTGGTGGTCGATCCAGTGGTAAAGAATCCATCTGCCAATACAGGGAACACAAGTTTGAGCCCTGGTCCAGGAAGATTCCACATGCCACAGGGCAGGTAAACCTTTGCGCCACGACTACTGAGCCAGTGAGCTGCACATACTGACCCAGCGAGTTACAACTGCTGAAGCCCACGTGCCCCTCAGCCTGTGCTCTGCAACAAGAGAAGTCACCGAAATGAGAAACTCATGCACCACCAAGAGAGAGTAACCTCTACTTGCCACAAGTAAAGAAAGCCCACGTGCAGCAACAGACTAAACACAGCCAAAATTAATAAATAAATCTAATTTTAAAAAGGAAATTAGATTTCTTTTAAGCAGTTATTTGGAGCTAAGACCTTTCTAAGAGGAAGGTAAACATTTTAGGCTTTTCAAGGGGTTGTTTTATTGATCAATTGAAAAACTAGGCAGAAAACGTTTTGTGGTCTTAAGACTGCATAACCAACTACAGGATTTCTATGCCTGCACCTAGAATTCTCTTCATCCCCAAAGTTTCTTCCTGACAACTCCAAGGATGAGTAAATAAATACCGATTACAGAAGTTAAACTGGATATGTACAGTCACTTTAAAATTTTACTTTTACAGTATTAGCTTAAAAATAGGGCAGATATTTTATTATCAAAACATCTTGATTATAGATAGTAGTAGGGTCCCTAGGCAGGTGGAGAAAGCCTTCAAAGCCTAAGTTCAGATGAGACATTTTTTCACTCTTCCTGAAAAATTCTGTTTTCACAAAATATATGTATTTTATGTGTGACGCTTATGACAAAACAACAGTATGTTCAATGTCAGTGATAATATGTTCACTGAAGGAAATCTATTCCATGGCCAAATGATGTAAGTTGTATTTTCAGAAAGATTTTTGTCTGCTTTCAGTTTTGTTTAGGCCCAATATGTCTTCATCTGATGTTTATACTTTTATTCTTAGTGCATATTGATATGCACTTGTAATAATAAACTTTTGCCTTATTTTGCATCAAGGAACCTGAAGAAATAAATGCAGATGATGAGGTGGAGGACACTTGTGACAACAAGGAGGATGACCTGGGGGCTGTGGAAGAGCAACGCAGTGTTATCCTTCATCTCTTATCACAGCTCAAGCTAGGCATGGACTTAACAAGAGTAAGTAATGGGATAAACAGTCTATGAAGATCATTTGGTCAGGGCTATACCTATAATTGTTAATGCTGTCAGGGCTTTTTAACCTTTATGAGTTGGTTTCTTTTTTCTCTTGATCAACATTTATTATTTTCATTAAAAATCTGATGGTTTTTTTGTGCAGATTAAGTTGCATGGCAACTAAAGACCTATAGTCTTGTTTCTGTGCAAAATAAGAGTCGGTTGGAATACAGAATTGGAAAATCTAAAGAAAAGGATTTAATCCCATAAAACCATTAAAGTCATTGATCCTTCTGCTTTGTTCTTACTTCCCATGTTTGATAGTACATTTTGGGTATTATCTGTAACAGAGGTCAGCAAACATTTACTGTAAAGGATCAGATAGTAGATGTTTTTAGCTATGTGGGCAAAGGTCTCTGTTGTAGCTGTAGTTGATTCTTGAACAATTTAGGGGTTAGGGACACCAGCCCCTCATGCAGTTGAAAATCCGCATATAATTTTTGACTCCCTCAAAACTTAGCTACTAATTTATTTACTGGAAGCCTTACCAATAACATAAATACTCAGCACAACTTTTGTTTATATGTGTTACTAATACTAGACATCAAAAATGAATGTGAAAAATATTCATGTTTATTTACGGGTATAATAAATTATGCATTGATAATGATGAAGCAGCAACATGATGGTTTTATGGTATCTTAGTGTAATAAGCTTCATGGTAGCCTAGCCTATATACTAATGAATAAATTGTTATAAAATTTTTTGTGACGTACAGTATTACAGTCATATTCATGATGCAATATAGGAAATGTTACATTTTTAAAAAATTCCACATACCTGTGATAATACACAGTTTCTTGGATTATGAGAGAGGTATGATAGTTATGGTAATATAATTCTTTGAAAGCAAAGTTATGAAACAGTAAGAAAACTAATATATTCATTTTATAATATGTATTACTCCCCTTAAGCCTGTGTAAGGGTAGACTATCCACCTCAATACAAGTCCTTTTTTTTTTTTTTTAGTGGTCTGTCTGTTTTATTGACAGTTGTTGGATGCTCAGGCCTTGACTGCGTACTTCCGGAGCGGGTACAGCCGCTCCTTCTGCTGCTGCTTCTTGGTTTTCAGGTTCTCTTCATGCTTGTTGAGCCGGCGGCGCATGGCACGTGTTTTCTTGGGCCTCAGATCCAGGGGCTTCTACTTCTTGCCCTTATAGAATTTCCTGAAGTTCTCTTTCTGAGTCTGGTTAATGACGGTCAGTACACAGGCGATGGATTTACAAACCACTCGGATCTTGGAGAGTTTGGAAGCCGCGCCGCCTGTCACTTTAGCCATGCGCAGCTGCGACAGCTCCACCTTCAGGTCCTCCAGCTGTTTCAGCAACTCCTCCTCCTTCTTGCCGCGAAGGTCTCAAGCCTTATCTTGGCCGTGGCTGTATAGTCTGCCTCCGCTGCCTTCTCTGAGGGAAAAAGCAATACAAGTCTTGCACATGATGTTCTGCATGTATATTTTGTATATTTATTGGAAAAAAAAATCCGTGTATGAGTAGACCTGCATTTCAAACCCATATTGTTTAAGGATCAGCAGTATTCAACTCAGCCTTTGAAGTGTAAAAGCAGCTATGGATAATACTGGGTTGACCAAAAAGTTCATTTGGGTTTTTCCGTGTAACACCTTACAAAACAAATCTTTTGGGCAACCCAATATGTTGGATTAGAATGGGTGTATTTCAACAAAACTATTACACAAACAGGAGGCCAGGTTTGACCTGAAGGCCATAGTTTGCACATCCCTGGTCTGCAGGCTTGCTACTTTAAAAATGTGGCCTTAATTAATTTGATGGTGGGAGTCCTTTTACTGTGTGCTGTGCTTAGTTGCTCAGTCATGTCTGACTCTCTGACTGCATGGACTGCAGCCTACCAGGCTCCTCTGTCCATGGGGTTCTCTAGGCAAGAATACTAGAGTGGGTTGCCATGCTCTCCTCCAGGGGATCTTCTTAACCAGGGATTGAACCCAGGCCTCCCACATTGCAGGCAGATTCTTAACCATCTGAGCCACCAGGGAAGCCCAAGAATACTGGAGTGGGTAGCCTATCCCTTCTCCAGGGAAACTTCCTGACCCAGGGATTGAACCAGGATCTCCTGCATTGCAGGTGAATTCTTTACCAGCTGAGCTACCAGGGAAGCCCCCTTTCATTATATATGTGTATATCAAATCACTACAATGTACACTTTAAATAATTTATGGTTTTATTTGTCAGTTATGCCTTAGAACTGAAAGAAGAAAAAAAAATCTAAAAGTCAGTATCATCACCATCACCTGAGAACTTGTTAGAAATGTATAATCTTGGCCCTGATCTCAAAGTCAGAGGAACAGAATCTGTGTTTCAGTAAATATGTATATATACATTAAAGTTTGAGACGCACTGGTGTATAGTTTTTAATTTTAGGCCCATCTTCTCCATTCCCAGTTTATCCAAAGAGTGTGCCTTAATTTGTTTTAACAATTAATCCATGACATTGATTTAGAAAGCCAATGAGGTTCAAAACCTCATTTACTACGGTAGAATTATACATTTTTAATCACTACTGACACTACTTTGCATTAGTGTGGAATCTCAAAATGACCTCAGGATGTGTATTTTGAATTGAGGTTTTCAATGCCTGTGGGATAGTAAAAGTATAAATTAAAAGGTTGCTTGATTCCAGTGAATTACTTACCTGAAAATGTAACTTAAATAAAAAGCATTTTGCCTTTAGCATTCACTTTGAAGTATTTCAAAATCAAAAAACATATTTCTTTACTTAGACTTTCAGTAATTATAAGAGAGTTTATAAGTAAGTTGATTCAATTAATAACCTACGATGAAGCACATATTTTAGGAATAAAGAAAGCCATCTAACAATTCATCTTTCATCTAATCTTAGTATTTCAACTGGGTGTCATTTTTATTCTAGAAATATTTTCATATTAGTGGTTCAGAAAATTCTAGTTTTAAAATTGATTAAAATGAGTATTAAGTATAGAGTTTATTTGGTTATTGTGGTGTTTGCTGTCTTCTAGTAAATTTAGGTTTGTAAGTCATAAGAACAGTGTTGAGGTTTATGAGGCATTAGAACATTTGAAAAGAGTATGCTGTAATAGTAATCCAGATGATACATTCTCTCTTGACATAGATAATGAATTCAATATAGTTTGTCCACATTTGTGTATTGTTAGTTGAAAAATACATATATATATTTTATTTATATATAAAATCATTAACTGATCACAAATTATAGTCCATGGGGTTGCAAAGAGTTGGATATGACTGAAGCGATTTAGCACGCATATAATATTTATTTTTTATTTTTTAAATTTTATATTTATGTATTTTTAATCGGAGGATAACTGCTTTGTAACGTTGTGTTGGTTTCTGCCATACATCAACATAAATCAGCCATAGTTATATATATGTCCCCTCCTTTCCAGCTCCCACCCCATCCTACCCCTCAGGGTTGTCACAGAGCACTGGTTGAGCTCCCTGTGTCCCACTTGCTATCTGTTTTACATACAGAAATGTGTATGTTTCAGTGCTACACTCTCAATTCATCCCATCCTCTCCTTCCGCTCTGTGTCCACAAGTCTGTTGTCTATGTCTGTGGCTCTATTGCTGCCCTACAAATAGGTTCATCAGTACCATCTTTCCAGGTTCCGTATATATGAGTTAATATACAGTATTTGTTTTTGTCTTCCTGACTTCACTCTCTGTAACAGGCTCTAGGTTCATCCACCTCACTAGAGCTGACTCAAGTTTGTTCCTTTTTATGGCTAATATTTCATTGTGTATATGTACCACAACTTGTTTATTCATCTGTCGATGGACATCTAGGTTGCTTCCATGTCCTGCCTATTGTAAGTGGTGCCACAAAGAACATTAAGGTACTTGTGTCTTTTAGAATTTATATACGTTTAAAAGAATGTTTGAACAACGTTAAAGAATCTGGTAACTGAACTGTAGTCACATACACCTCCTGTCTAACAGTGACACTGAGACAGCAAAGAGTTATCAAGCCACCTTATATTCCAGACACTGTTCTAGGTACTGTGACTACAGCAACAAAGAAGGTCCTTACTTGCATACTGTGAATAAGTAATAGCCATTTTCCCCATTATTTTGTTCTTTTAAAAATAGTGTCATGAATTTAGCATACACATTTCAAAGAAAGTTTTTGAAAAATGAAAGGAAAAAAATCTATAATTCTACCATCCCAAGAACACAAATATTACTTTTTATGATTTCCTTTCAGTTTTTCTTTATATAATTATATTTTATATCCAGTTTTATAATATTTCCATTTTTTTCAGTTAATATCTTTTCTCCAAACCATTCCAGTATTCTTGCCTGGAGAATCCCCACAGATAGAGAAAGAAACCTGGTAGGCTACAGTCCACAGGGTTGCAAAGAGTTGGACACAACTGAACTGACTAAGTACAGTACAGAGTTAAAAACATAGACTGTTCTAATTTTATTTTCACATTTCCGCCTTTCATTTGTATTATTTCCTAAGACTAGATTCTTGAAAGAATCATTATTAGGCTAAATGGATATGAAATCTTCAGGATCTTAAAAAAATGTTGCCAGGTTGTTTTGTCACAGATTTGAACCAGTTTCAGTGCTTCTCCGATTCTGCTTTAAATAAAATGTTTAATCTTCCTTCTAGTTACCTGGCTTTAAGTATCAAAAGCTCTTTTCTTAGAATTAGTCTTCTTGTGCTTAAAATTAAATGTAAATTACCATTCTCTTCCCTTGTGTCTTTTCCCTTATGATACTTTTATCCAATCTAGGAATTTGAAGTGGTTGTTTGTTTTTTTTTTTAGTTGACCCTCTTCAAGTCCTGAATTGATTATTTGACCTTAAGCATTTGGAAAGGCTATTTCCTTTTAAACATGCTTATATTTTTTGATTAATTTATTTTTAATTGAAGGATAATTGGTTCATAACATTGCGCTTTTTCCTGCCATACATTTACACGAATCAGTCATAAGTACACATAATGTTCCCTCCCTCTTGAACCTCCTTCCCACCTCCCTCCCCACCCCATCCCTCTAGGTTGTTACAGAGCCCTGGTTTGAGTTCCCTGAGTCATACAGCAAATTCCCATTGACTATCTGTTTTACATATGGTAGTGTATATGTTACCCACTTCAGTGTTCTTGCCTGGAGAATCCCAGGGATGGCGGAGCCTGGTGGGCTGTTGGCTATGGAGTTGCACAGAGTCGGACACGACTGAAGCGATTTAGCAGCAGCAGCAGTGTGTATGTTTCCATGCTACTCTCTCCATTAGTCCCACCCTCTTCTTCATTCTGTGTCCATAAGTCTCTTCTCTATTTCTCTTCTCTGTATCCACTGCTGCCCAGTGAATAGGTTCATCAGTACCATCTTTCTAGATTCCATGCATATGCGTTAATATACCATGTTTGTTATTCTCTTTCTGACTTACTTCACTCTGTGTAATAAGCTCTGGGTTCATCTACCTCATTAAAAATGACTCAAATGCATCCCTTTTATGGCTGAGTAATATTCCATTGTATATATGTACCACAACTTGTTTATCCATTCATCTGTTGATAGACATCTAGGTTGCTTCCATGTCCTAGCTCTTGTAAACAGTGTTACGATGCACATTGGGGTAGGTGTGCCTTTTTCAATTTTGGTTTCCTCAAAGTATAGCAGGCTTATTTTTTACTGAGATAAATTACTTTTCTTTTGTGACTCTGCTTTTAATACCCATCTAAAATGAAATATTTTCAGGGAAATAAGAATCATTCTCTCCAGATGTATCAGGTCTTTGAGAAGACCTCTAATTAGGAATATAAAGACCAAAATAAAGAAATAGACTTGAAAGAAGCAGAAATCTCATAGGAGAATAGCGGACCAGACCAGGAAAGTCCTCACCTTTACCTTCTAACTCTTCTCTTGAATTTTGATTTTTCCTCTCATGTTTTAACTTTTTCTGAATTTTCTTTTTCAGAAAGCGTTCTTGCTTCATGTGTATAATAGCATCTCAATTCTCTGAAAGTATTTATTACTGTCTTTTTGTACTGCCCTCTTTGGTTGATTTGTTGTTGTTATTTTTGTTTTAGGTGGTGCTGCCTACATTTATCCTAGAGAAGAGATCCTTGTTGGAAATGTATGCAGACTTTATGTCTCATCCAGACCTATTTATAGCCATCAGTAATGGAGCTACAGCTGAGGACAGGATGATTCGTTTTGTTGAGTACTACCTTACCTCATTTCACGAAGGCCGTAAGGGAGCCATTGCTAAGAAACCATACAATCCTATCATTGGAGAAACGTTTCACTGTTCCTGGAGGATGCCCAAAAGTGAGGTAGCATCCAGTGTGATTAACAGCTCTTCTACCCAGGCCATCACAAATCATGCACCTCCATCAGAGGAGGCTTTGAACCAGATGGGTTCAGACTGTTACATGGTCAGATTTGTTGCTGAGCAGGTTTCCCATCATCCTCCAGTCTCAGGATTTTATGCTGAATGTGCAGAGAGGAAGATGTGTGTAAATGCACATGTCTGGACTAAGAGCAAATTCTTAGGCATGTCGATAGGTGTGACAATGGTTGGGGAAGGTAAGTGAAAAAAATTATTCTCCAGTTTTTCATATCAAACTATAACCTTAAATTGGGGGAAGTTAGATAAATATCAATTGTAAGTTTGAAGTGTATGTGTACTACTTTTTCCCCCAATCCCTAGTATTTTTCAGAATGTTGGTAGAGAAGAGAGGGTGAATCTATCAACAAATAATTTATTTTGCAATTTTTTTCCTGATTTTAAATGTTAATTATTTTTATTATAGAAAATTTAGTAAACTTCGAAAAGTATCAAGGAAAAAAAGTATGTCTAATTCCTCCATTCAGGGATAGATAAATTTAGCTAGTATTTTGTATTTTTTCTATGTGTGTATGTTCATACTTTCAGTTTCATAAAATTAGGATTCTCTCTATGTAGTTGTGTCCTCCTTTTTTGCAGTGAATATTTCTCAAGTTATTGATGATGCTTTAAAACATAAAACATGTTTTTATTATAAGTAGCACTCAAGAAATATTTTCTAGGTAAATCTATGTCTTTATCTTTTATATATCATAGGAAATATTCATAAAATATTTCAAAATATACTGCCAAACTTTAAATCTACTTCGGCACAAATGATTATAACAAAAGAAATTGTCTTTAAAAGGAATTGTTTTCTTTTAATTTCTTTTAACAATTAAAAGAAATTCTTAACCAAAAAACAATAGACAAGTCTCCACAGAAATCATTGCAGAGTTAATGACAAATATAATGGCAGAATAAAACTCTGCCATTTTAATGTCAAAGGAACACTCTTGTGCATGAGAAAATTTGTTCTAAATATTAACTGACATTGTAAGCACGGTGTAGTTAAGCCTGTGACCCTAACAGTTTGAGATTGTGTTGTTTTAGCCCTGAAGAAAATATTTTATTCCCTTTACAAGCATTCCTCATCTTTTTATTGTGCTGTCAGTTTCCAAGTAATGTTTCAAACTAATCAAATTTTTTGCAATGTAGTAAGATATTGTATTAGTTTAAAAAGAAAAGAGTTGGCTAATTCCATTATAAGGTCTATCGCATTAACCTTAGACTCTTCACAAAGCAGTTTACTTATTTTAGAGATGAAAAACCTGAAGTCTGGTAGTGATAGAATGTGTCCAGAATCATAGAAATTAAGGCATAGTCAGATTTAGACCCTCATTTTTTGGCACACTCTCCCCAAGGGCAGTTACTCTTAACCAGTTCATGTTACAGAAAATATCTGGTAGCTTCTCCCACTCTAAGACAAGAAATACGTCAAGAAATAAGGAAAAGCATTAATATCTTAATCATGTGTTAAATGAGAAGGTGGCATTGATAGTTTTTTTTTTAATTATTGTTTAAGTGCTGGTTATATATTCATAGATTTGCCTTTTTAAAATTAAATTACCATTGACACCCTCAACAGAAGGTAAATTAAATCAGAGAATGGAACTTCTTACAATTTATTTTGCTCCTGTTAGCAGCTCTGTTTTTATTTTAAAGTAGGAGGAAAATGTTTAATTATCAGATAAGTGAGATTTTAGAATTCTTTGAATTTCAGTTATCCTAGCCAGTCTTATTTTCCTGTTCACTAATTACATATTTCTTGGACCTTAAATTCCATAATGAATGTTAACTCAGGTTAACTATATTTCTAGAAATAAAAGATACTGAATCCAGTTTGTAAGGCCAAATGTTTTTAGAAAAGAACATGATATCCTTTCCAACTTAGAATTAATCAAGTTGTTATCAAATACTTGAATAACCAGATATGTTATATATTATCTCTGACAGCTCCCATTATATATAGACATATACAAAACCATGTTTCTTTTCATGTGGCTCAATTTATTATTTCCCTGTGCAAAAACTAAGAACAATACAAAAATAGTTGCTGTCGCATTATGTAAAGTAGACTGCTTTAGAACTCAATCTATTTGTCTGTCCTAAAAATTTGACTGTATGAAAATATTATTTTTGCCCTTTTTGTGAACATTAAGAACACAGTGCTTCATGAGCATATATTAAGAGAGAGATACCCTGCGTTCAAACTAGCAGTACGTATCCAGTTCAGTATTTTGATGGTGAACTAGATAATGAGCTTAGGTTAGTAATGTAATTAGCTCAAGTCTCCTCAATGTGTCTTAATCATCTGTGATAGATTGATTATTCATTAATGTAATTCCCTTTTTTTCCCTGTAACTCTCTTTCTTATATGTTTTTTAAAGTCATCTTTTAATATACTATCATTTAATATGGAACAAACCCCATTAGAATATTGTTTGGAAACTGCTGTTTCTAACTCTTGTAGCTTTGCCATAAATACTTCAGAAGTTGGCAAGCAAAATTATTATGATGACATTAGTTTATATTATAAAATAACTTTTTTCTATCTTAATATGCATAGAATAAAATGAAGAACTCCCTTCATGTCATTTGAGATCAAGGTCTATGTTATGTTAGATATTTAGTTATTCTAAAAGCTACTTTAAAAGTTATTAGTACTAGCTAAAGATCAGATCTTATGATGATATAGTCTAGCATAGACTTAAATTCTGACTTGAAGTTTTATTTTATTTTTAGGAGCATTAGAGGGAGTTTTGTCCCATGAACCCCAGAGGGCTAATAAGGTCATAATGAAAGTAACCTTAATTAACTGTTACCATGAATTGTTGTCAAATGTAATTGTAAATGAAGCTAATTTCATCCAAAGTGAAAAGAAAATTAAGCAAAATAACAATGTTCTTTTACCAGGCAGAAGAAAATCCTAATATGGATTTTCTATAGCTGTCCTTTTTCTTTGTTTTTTAAACACATTGTCCACCTTCATGTTTTCACACTCAGGTATCCTCAGTCTGCTGGAGCATGGAGAAGAGTATACGTTCTCTCTGCCCTGTGCATATGCCCGGTCAATTTTAACTGTTCCGTGGGTAGAGCTGGGTGGCAAAGTCAGTGTCAACTGTGCAAAAACTGGGTACTCAGCCAGCATCACTTTTCACACTAAGCCATTTTATGGTGGCAAACTGCACCGGTAAGTGTAATATTTTAGTGATATCTGGCTCTTATGCTATCAGTTTAATCTTGTGTTATAACTCATTCATTTTCTGCTTTGTTTTTTGTGAAATGGGGTTGGATTTCTATTCACGTTCATTTTTCATCTTTGAAGGAATTCTGGAAATTATTATCTGATTTTAAAAATAGTGACAGATCTATCTACTCTAATAAACTAGAACTCCTAACAAATGGTATGTTGTTTCTGGTCCAATTTCTGTTTTTTAAGCGATTCAGACTTGGACCAAGACTTCAGTAGAGGTAATATTGCTAAAATTAGGGAGAAAATATATCTACTCATCTATAAAGAATAATTCAAGAAGCACAGTGATGAAAGTCAATATCTACAGGCACCAGTACTGAATAATGGCTTTGTTCTGATTCCATCTAGGAATGGGCCAGTTATTATACTCCTTTAATGGCTTGTTGGTCTCTTTAGCACTTGTCCAGGTCACCCAACTACATGAAAACAAGTTTTCTAATAGGAGCCTCAAAAGAATACTCTGTTTTAGCTTTTGGGGTCTAATCTGATTATTCTGAAGTAGGGATAGTTTTCTTTACAGTTTTTATTGAAGAACAACATATAAAAGTATGTAAGCTGATTTTGGGCCATTTCAAATAGTGTTTTTAGACCATTGGTGAATGCATAAATTTATGTTTGATAGATACCTGGGAGTAGACTTGTTGGGTGTAGGGAATGAAACTTTGACTTTATTATTGCAAAAAGTTTTCTTACATGGTTATACCAGAATGCACTAGCTCTGGTCATGTATAAAACTTTCAGTGTGTATAGCTATTTTACTTCTTTACCAGACAGCTGGTACTGAACAGTCTTAGAATAATTAGCAATGTATTCTCTCCTGACCCAAGATCATGCATCACATTTTCTTATTATATCCCTTTAGTCTCATTTAATTGGCAATATTTCTTCAGCCTTTCTTTGTCATTTATGACATTGACATGTTTGAAGAATACAAGCTGGTTTTATAGAATGCATCTCTTTAATTTGGGTTTGTTTTTTGTTTTAGGTTCAGGTTATACATTTTTGATAAGAATACAGTATGAGCAATGTTGTATCTGGAAGTGATATGCTTCCCCTCAATAAAGATCAATTTGGTGGCAGCTAAAGATTAGACTAAGGGTGTGTAGGGGGACATTAGAAGTTGGGAGACCATTTAGGCATTCAGAATGGACAGACTTCAAGGAGTAACTGACTGGTATAGGGGAAGCCAGTATATCTAAGATAACTTTGGATGATGACCTAGTTATCTATTGCTTGTAATAAACCTCTCTAAATTTAGTGCTTAAACAGCAATTTATATTATCTTTATAGTTCAGTGGATTGGCTATGCTGTTAGGGGATTCTCACATGGCATCTTTCATGTGGTTGTAGTTGGGCCTTGATTGTGGCTTTAGTTACCTACGGGCTTGAGCCAGCTGAGTATCAAAAGCAGTTCAGTCACATGGGAGGCAGGAGAGCTGGCTGTTGACGAGGGTCTCAGCTGGGGCTGAAATCCAAGGGGGACTGCGTGTGGCCTTTCCACATTGCTGGAGCTTCTCCTGTCTTGACATCTGGGTTCCTAAGAGGGATGGAGTATCCCAAACCAAGAATTTCAAAAGCCTTATTGGTTTTTGATACCTGGTGTTCATGCTTTGACTTTTTTAAGACTTCTAATAATTTTAGATGGATATCCTTGATTTGTTAATGATCATTTGTTGTATTTGCCATCTTATTTCTTTTAATTTTTTACTTAAATTGGCTTCTTTTCTCCTTTCATACCTTTTAACCTGTCCACAAGGCCACAACCCTTGGGTCTTTTAGTTACCTGGAAGTATACTTTTGGTTGACTCTAGAGTTTCCTCATTTTTTCCACTGTTATTTCCCTTAAAACCAACGATTTCACTTAATTTCTCATTTAAAAGATTAATATTAGAAACAGGCCTCTCTATTTTGATATATTTTCTCCTTTTGATTTTTACAGAATATTTTAACTTAGGATCTCTTTTGTGTCTTTATTAGCCATGCCTCCCTCCTCAGACATAGCCTAGTTTTTTACTGCTATCTGCAATCAAGCAGACACATTATCTGCTGTCTGCATTTGGTATAAATATATTATCTTCCACTTGCCTTTCCCTACTCCCTCATTTTCCACAGATATCTCTGATGGAGCCAAGCAGGCCTAGTTACCTGTTCCTCATGGCCTTTTCCATATCCTGATCTCATTTTCCATTTTTAAATATACGTAGTGGTATAATGTCATTAAGATTGTGTCAGCTAACTGCTAAGTGGCACACTGAAGATATAGAAAAGAAAAAAAACAACACTTGCCTTCAAAAAGCTTTTTTCAGTTGCTAAGTTGTGGTCTGACTCTTTGTGACCCCATTCACTGTAGCACACCAGCCTTTCCTGTCCTTCTCTATCTCCCAGGGTTTCCTCAAACTTGGGTCCATTGAGTTGGTGATGCCATCTAACCATCTCATCTTCTGTTGACCCTTCTCCTCCTGCCCTCAGTCTTTCCCAGCATCAGAGTCTTTTCCAACAAGTTGGCTCTTCACATTAAGTGGCCAAAGTATTGGCACTTCAGCTTCAGCATCAGTCCTTCCAGTGAATACTCAAGGTTGGTTTCTGTTATGATTGACTGATTTGATCTCCTTGCTGTCCAAGAGACTCTCAAGAGTCTTCTCCAGCCTCACAGTTTGAAACCATCAATTCTTTGGTATTCAGCCTTGTGGTTCACCTCTCACGTCTGTACATGACTACAGAAAAACCATAGCTTTGATTACACTTACACGGTCCATATATGGACCTTTGTCGGCAAAATGAGGTCTCTGCTTTTTAATACATTGGCTAGGTTATCATAGCTTTTCTTCCAAGAAGCAAGCATCTTTTAATTTCATGGTTGCAGTCACAGTCCACAGTGATTTTGGAGCCCAAGAAAATAAAATCTATCGCTGTTTCCACTTTTCCCCAACTGTTTGCCATGAAGTTTGGGGACCATATGCCATGATCTTAGTTGTTTAAATGTTGAATTTTAAGCCAGTTTTTTCACTTCACTCTTTCACCCTCATCAAGAGGCTCTTGAGTTCCTCTTTGCTTTCTGCCATTAGAGTGGTATCACCTGCATATCTAAGGTTGTTGATATTTCTCCCAGCCATCTTGATTCCAGTTTGTGAGTCATCCATCCTGGGATTTCGTGTGCAGATGTACTCTGCATATAAGTTACATAAGCAGGGTGACAATATACAATCTTGACATACTCCTTTCCCAGTTTGGAACCAGTCTGTTGTTCCATGTCCGGTTCTAACTGTTGTTTCTTGTCCTGCATAGAAGTTTCTCAGGAGACAGGTAAGGTGGTCTGGTATTTGAATCTCTTTCAGAATTTTACACAGTTTGTTGAGATCCATGCTGTCAGAGGCTTTAGTGTAGTCAAGTGAAGCAGATGTTTTTTTGAATTCCCTTGCTTTTTCTGTGATCTAAAGGATGTTGGTAATTTAATCTCTTGTCCCTCTGCCTTTTCTAAATCCAGCTTGTATATCTGGAAGTTTTCTGTTTATGTACTGTTGAAATCTACCTTGAAGAATTTTGAGCATTACCTTACTGGCATGTGAAATGAGCTCAATTGTATTGTAGTTTGAACATTCTTTGGCATTACCCTTCTTAGGGATTGGAATGAAAACTGACTGTGTCCAGTCCTATGACCAGCAAATTTAGAAAGCTCAAAGTGGCACTCAATATGTCAAGAAGCTTAGACATTCTAGTATTAGAATTCAGGACCCTGTCTTTGGAAAGCATTTGTAAGGCTTTTAGGAAAAACTCATGTATAACAGACAGTTGAAAATAAAGTCTGTTATAATAAACATGGTGATGGAAAAGGACGAGTATTCTCCTGTAGTGTCATTGAGTAACGTGATAGGACAGTGTGTCCTGAAATTGCTCTGCATAAAATATAATTACCTTTCTTGTGTTGTTTCTTATATACATATCAATAAAACTCAAAGCTGAAGTCTTAACTTTCAGTCTTTAGATAAAAGCTTCCTGTATGAAGCCAAGTTAATATATCCAATGATTTTTTAGTATTCTACAGGCTTCCCAATTGGCGCTAGTGGTAAAGAACCCGCCTGCCAATGTAGGAGACATAAGAGGCAGGTTCAGTCCCTGGATTGGGAAGATTCCCTGGAGGAGGGCATGGCAACCCACTCCAGTATTCTTGTCTAGAGAATCCCCCGAACAGAGGAGCCTGGCAGGCTGAAGTCCACAGAATAGGGCACAACTGAAGCAACTTAGCACTCATGCATGCATGACCTATCTCTAGCATGTGCAGTTCTTGTTCTCTGCCCCATTTCTTGTTGTGCTGATCTTGCTACATAGCTGGAGTAAGCAACAAAGACTCCAGTGTAACCCAGCACACTTAAATGAGGACCTAGGGCTTGTTACTTTTTTAAGTGGAAATGCTTGTGACAGAAATAATGATAACTTGAGAGATTGTAGCAATAAAAGAAAGATCAAGTGAGAAATGGATTATTATCCCTCAGTTTGCAGAATATAATTTTGGGTGTGTCTGGTTGTAAGATGGAAGGGGTAAGTGTTTAGTGCCATCTCTTTATATCCTGTTTGGTTAGATACACATTTTCAAGGAAGGAAACAATGTTGGCAGGTAGGATCAGAGAAGAAACATGAATGTCACAAAAATCAGAGAAAACCTCTTAGCAGCATAGTTATTTTTGTATGCTTTGAATTATAACCCAGAGTTCCCACTTCTGCTGTAATCTAGCAGACTTGGTGTTCTTTGTGTGTAATTAGCTACAGTTATTCCTAACTTTTTTTTTTATATAACTTTTGATTTTTGATGTTTGGTCTGCTCTTGGATTCCAAACCCTAGTACACCTTCATCTCTAAGATCTGGTTCATTTGCTTATTGGTTCCTGTGCAGTTGCTGTTGTTGTCATTTAGTCACTGAGTCATATCTGACCCTTTGCCCCCCAGTGGGCCCCATGGAGCCTGCCAGGCTTCTCTCCATGAGATTTCCCAGGTGACAGTGCTGGAGTGGGTTGCCATTTCCTTCTCCAGGCGATCTTCCTGACCTGGGATCTACCCAGTGTCTTCTGCACTGCAAGCAGCTTCTTTACCACTGAGCTACCAGGAAGCCCAGTGGCTCCTGTACCTCTGCCTTGAGTTTTGAATTTGTAGGCCATTCACTTCTCCTGATTAAACGCTATGAATTTCCTAAATTCAACCATATCCTTCTGGTTCCCAAGTCCTTGATTTACATCTGACAAATGCTACTTCATTTTCCTGAGCTATCACCTGAACCTGGGCTTGGGTCCTTTGGATTCCCTTTTGAATCCAGATAAACTGTAATCCCTGGTACACTGACCCTAATATTTGCCCACTATTCTTTGAGTTCTCAATCTTTGTCTAATCTTACCCTGTTGTTTATGTCCAACGGTGAACATAGAGTACTTCATTAAAAATAATTAAACCTTCATTTGAGCTGCATCCTATCTGTTGATAAACCAGCCAGATAACCCTTCATTAAACTTTCAACAGTAGTGCTTGAGCACTCTCAGAGTTTTGTGTTGCTGGCAATAATTTTTGTATGCCAGTGCTTTTTTTAAGAGAATTATAAAAATTTTAATATATCTTATTTGTCCTATCTCTTTTTATCTGGTTTCTGTATTTAACTTTAAAATTAGGCTTATGTGATTTTATACAGAATTTATGTATCCAAAATTTCAAATTTTCTAAACTTTTTTTTTATTTAAAAATTATTTATTCATATATTTATTTTTGGATACACTGGGTCTTCATTGCCTTGTGTGGGTTTTTTCCTAGTTGCAACAAGTTGGGACTACTCCTCACTGTGGTGCATAGTCTTCTCGTTTCAGTGGCTTCTCTTGTTGGAGAGCACAGGCGCTAGGGCCTGTAGGTTTTAGTAGTTGTGGTGCACAAGCTTAGTCGCTCTTTGGCATGTGGAATCTTCCTGGACCAGAGACTGAAGCCATGTCTTCTGCACTGGCAGATGGATTTTTATCCACTGCACTACCAAGGAAATCTAGGGACTTTAATTTTTTAAATAAATAGGACAAGTTCTTTTTTAAAAAAAATGTTGATTAAGCTATAGTGTTGTAACATTTTTTTTTACCCTGCCCCTAGTATTTTAACATTTTTGACTGTAATAAAAAAGAATGTTAATATTTTTCATATTCCTAATTAGTTTTAATGTTATAATAGTTGTTTGTAGCAGAAATTAAAATATCATACTTTGTGATCATTTATGGTAAGTCTCTAGTTTGACTCCCAGTATTCTTTCTGAAATTAAATTAATATTATTTGAAAAAACTATCTCGGAAATTGTCAGGGGTTTACAAACACCCTGACTTTGGTACTGACAAATTGAAGCCAACTGTGTAACTGTTTTAAAAAGAATTCGCAAAGTACATTCTTGGGGTTTTAAAATCCCTAAGAAACAAGCACAATATTACTTATTAAAGCTTTTTTTTTTTTTCTACCTGCTTCTAGGGTTACAGGTGAAGTAAAGCACAACATCACCAACACTGTTGTATGCAGAGTACAAGGAGAATGGAATAGCGTTCTTGAGTTTTCTTACAGCAGTGGAGAGACGAAATACGTGGACTTGGCTAAGTTGGCAGTGACGAAGAAAAGAGTAAGACCTTTGGAGAAGCAGGATCCATTTGAATCCAGGTGTGTCATCCTTGCATCCATCAGGAAAGAGTCAGAAAGTCTAGCTCTTAATTTAAGCCTTTTCACTAATTTCTAACCCTTGGCGAGTCACTTCACCACTTTAGATAAGTTTCCTCATCTGTAAATTGAAAGTGTTGGCCTAATCTCATGATTATAAACACTGTACCAGCTATGACATTATGTGTACGTAGTCACATTTTAGTAAAAATAAAACATTTGTAAACTGGACAAAAATATTAACTTTTAGCAGTTAAAGGATCACTATCTTTATCATACAAACTCTTATAAATTATTAATAAAAAGATGGGTACCCTAATAGGAAAATTGGCAAAGACATGAAGAGGTAGTTCACAAAAATAGAAGAAAACAATACCCACTAAGAAAATGAAAAATTGTTCATTATGATTAGAATTCAAAGAAATACAAATTAACAGTAAGAAAAAATTTTTTTAAACGGTATGTCTTTTGGGAAAAAATGAATAGACATTTTCATATTGTTGGTTAGAGAGAGAAACTGATACAACCTTCCTAGAAGGTATTTTGGAAATGTCTATCATAGGCCTTTAAAAGTAAATGAAATGGGGAACTTCCCTGGTAGTCCAGTGACTGCATGCTCCAAATGCAGGGTCCTGGGTTCAGTCCCCAATCAGGGAACTAGATCCCATATGCCACAACTGAGAATTGCCATGCCACAACAAAGATCAGAGATCCAATGTGCCACATGAAGACCTGTCACACCAACTAAATAAATCAATAAAAATAAATATTAAGAAAAATAGAAAAAGATAGATGAAATGGGGCTTCCCTGGTTGCTCAGTGGCAAAGAATCCTTCTGCCAGTGCAGGAGATAATGGGTTCAATCCCAGGTCTGGGAAGATTTCACATGCTGCAGAGCAACTAAGCCCATCTGCCACAACTGTTGAGTCTTTGCTGTAGAGCCCAGGAGCCACAAATACTGAAGCCCATGTGCTCTAGAGCCCGTACTCCACAACAAGAGAAGCCATGGCAATGAGAAGCCCGAGCACCTCAACTAGAGACTAGCGCTTGCTTGCCACACCTAGAGAGAAGCCCATGCAGCGATTAAATAATTTTTTAAAAAAGTAAATGAAGTGGCTCTATATGTTTTAATAAGGTAGTCTCCAGAATGTATTGGCAGTAGTTGCTTCCAGAGAGGAATACTGGGGTCTAGGCTTTCCAGGTGGTGCAATGGTAAAGAATCTGCCTGCCAACGAAGGGGACACAGGAGATGTGGGTTTGATCCTTGGGTCAGGAAGATTCTCTGGAGGAGGAAATGGCAACCCAATCCAGTATTCTTGCCTGGAAAATTCCATGGACAAAGGAGCCAGGTGGGCTCCAGTCCCTGGGGTCACAAAGAGTCAGACACAACTGAGCCAAAATTTTTATTCATCTCTCTGATAAGAAACAGACTTACTCTTCACAGAATGCCCTTTTGTACTGTTTAAATTTTATATCACATGTAAGTATTATTGTATCAAATATAAGGAAGCATTAACCATCTTAAGATAACATAAATGGAACCAAACCATTTATAAGCAGATGTATAAAGGGATTTAGTACTCATTACACGAAAACTCAGGTTGGTTCAAAAACTAAAACAGTAGTGATTGGGGAAAAAAATTCCTCTTTAGGATTATTTAGCATTTATTTAGGAGCATGCATGAAGGTTTGGTTTGTGGACCCCTGGGGCCCTTAATATTTGTACCAGGGATTTGCAAGTTGAGAAAGCTTTCTTAATAATGCTAAAATATTATTTGCCTTTTTCACTCTGTTGGCACTTGCGTTGGTGGTACAAAAGCAGTGCTGGGTAGCACTGCTGGGCCTTAGCACCGTTCAAGGCAGTGGCATCAAACTGTAAAAATAATCGTGGTATTCCTTACTGCCCTGCAGTTTTTTTTTTTCCTACATTGCAATTTTTTCAAAGCCATTTTCTTTGTAAAATGTCCTTGAAAAGCAGTACAGATTATTAGTTTTGTTAGATCTGGAACATTGTTTTCCTGTCTTTTTAAAGAATACTCTGCATGACACATTTGAAGTATACATAAAGCACTTGTGCTAGATTATGAAATGCACTGATTCTCTGAAGGAAGAGAGCTTGTGCCTGATGGAGTTACAAGCAGATTACCCTTTCTTGAAGCACTGTTTTTACTTAGATGATTGACAGACAAACTAAGACTATTACAATTTTAATATTGGGCAGACATTTTTCTTGTAAATGAATGTTGTGAACATGGCACTTAAAGGAAAACAACTGGTAATATTTTTTTGCTAATAATAAAATTTAAATGGAAACAACCTAACCATCCCATTGACAGATAAATGGATAAGCAAATTGTGATGTGTATTTATAATGGAATATTATTCAGTCCTAAAAAGGAAATGAATCCCATCATTTGTGATAACATGATGGACCTTGAGGGCATTATATGAAGTGTCAGAGAAAGAGCAAATACTCTGTGGTCTCACTTATACAATTGGTAGTATTTTTTTTTTTGTATTATATAATAATACTCTCAGTATTTTTATAATTGGGAGTATTATTCAACCATAAAAAGAATGAAATCTTGCCATTTGAGACAACATGAGTGGATCTTGAGAACACTATGCCAAGTGAAATGTCAGATATGTAAAGACAAATACTGTATGATATTACTTATACGTGGAATCTTTATTTAAAAAAAAAGCTCACAGATACAGAAGACAGAGATTGGCATTATTGCAAAATGCCAGAGGTGGGCACCTGGGCAGTGAGTGAAATGAATGAAGTAGGTCAAAAGGTACAAATTACCAGTTTCAAAATAAATGTTATGAGGACATAATGTACAGCATAGTGGCTACAGTTAATAATACTGTATTGGATAATTGAAAGTTGCTAAGAAAGTAATTCTTAAGTCTTCATCACAAGAAGAAAATGTTTTTGGTAATTATTTATGGTGATGATGGTTGATTAGACTTATTGTGGTTAACATTTCATAGTAATACAAATACTGAATTACTACGTTGTATACCTGAAACTAACACAGTGTTATATGTCAGCTATATATTTCAACAAAACTGTTTTTTTTAATTCATAGAAAAGAAGCCAGATTGTGGTTACCAGAAATGTGGGGTAGGGAGTGAAGGAATTGAATGAAAGTAGTCAAAACATACAAACCTCCAGTTATAAGATAAATAAGTACTGGGGATGTAATGTACCTCATGATGATTGTAGTTAACACTGCTCTTTGGTTTATTTGAAATTGGTTGAGAGAATAAAGAGTTCTCATCTCAAAGAAGAAAAAAAATTTTTTTCTATTTCCCTGATTTTGTTTCTATATGAGAGGATGAATCTTAACTTACTGTGGTAATCATTTCACAATATATGTAAATCACATCATTATGCTGTACTCCTGAAACTTGTACAGAGCTAATAAAGACTTTTCTGATGAAATTGGTGATGAAACTAATGAAAGTGATTTTTTAAAATATGACATAATAAAATATGTCAACATCTGGAAGATAATTTTTTCAGATGATCACTGCATGATATTACACAATTATGTATGGATAAAAATTCCATTGAAGGTACAAATTAGACCAATGGATTTTCATGTATCAGAGTGTAAAAAATTCATTGACATTTTTCAGTTTCCACATTGCAGCCAATCTTTTAAGAACTACCACTTTCTGAGTTTTAATATAGTAACACAGAATTGAGTTATTTGAAATAGCTATTAAAATACCCTTCCCTTTACTAACTATATATCTGTGAGGCCATATTTTCTTTATATACTTTAACTAAAACAATACATATCACAATAGATTGAATGTAGAAGCAGATACAAGAATCTGATATTGAACTAGGTGTTTAAGAGATTCTCTTTGCTAAACTTGTATTATAGATTTTTTTTGTCTGCATTCCTGGGGGTTATTGGTCTTTTGTTTTCTTTGGGATTTTTAACCACAAATTTAACATCTTTAGTACCTAAGGCTGTTGAGATTATCTACTTCTTCTTGAGCAAACTTTGGTAGTTTCTATCTTTCAAAGAATTGGTTCAGTTTTTCAAATTTATTGACATGTATTTTATAATATTTTCTTATTTTTTAATGTTTGTATGCTCTATAGTGATGATGTCACACTCATTCCTTGTATTCATGATTCTTTTCCTGATCAATGTGATTAAAGGTTCATTAATTTTACTTAAAGAACTAGTTTTTGGATTCATTGATTTCTCTCTATATTTCTGTTTTCTTTTTCATTGATTTCTGCTCTTATTTCCTTTTTTCTGCTTATTTTGTGCATCATTTGCTCTAACTTTTTATAGTTTCTTAAAATAGAAGTTAGGTAAGGGTTTGCAGACTTCTTTTGTTAAAGGCTCAGTTCAGTTCAGTTGCTCAGTTGTGTCCAATTCTTTGCGACCCCATGGACTGCAGCATGCCAGGCTTCCCTGTCCATCACCAATTCCTGGAGCTTGCTCAAACTCAGGCCCATCGAGTCAGTGACACCATCCAACCATCTCATCCTCTGTCATCCCCTTCTCCTCCTACCTTCAGTCTTTCCCAACATCAGACTCTTTTCCAGTGAGTCAGTTCTTTGCATCAGGTGGCCAAAGTACTGCAGCTTCAACTTCAGCATCAGTTCTTCCAGTGAATATTCAGGATTGATTTCTTTTAGGATTGACTAGTTTAATCTCAGAATGAATATCTTAAGCTTGATGGACTAGACAGTCTCTACCACAGCTCAGTTCAGCCATTGTAGCATGAAAATAGTCATAGACAAAAGCAGATAGATGTTGCTATATTAAAACAAAAGTCTACTTACAAAAATGAACATTAGACCATAGTTTTAGTCCTGGTTTGGCTTCCAGGATAGCGCAGTGTGGGAGACCTGGGTTTGATCCCTGGGTTGGGAAGATCCCCCGGAGAAGGGCATGGCAACCCGCTCCAGTATTCTTGCCTGGAGAATCCCGTGGACAGAGGAGCCTGGTGGGCTACAGTCCATGGGATCACAGAGAGATAGGACTGAAATGACTTAGCATGCACACACCACTGTGAACATTCTTGTGCAAATCTTTTGTGGACTTGTTTGCATGTCTCTTGGGTAAAACACCTCAGAGAGGAATTGCTGGTTTGTCTGGGCTTTATGTCTAACTTTTCACATAAATGCCTAACTATTTTCCAAAATGGCTGCACCATTTTACATTTCTGCCGGATACATATGAGGGTTCCAGTTCTCATCCTCATCAACATATGTTATTGCCTATCTTATTTAATATACCCATTCGAGCTGGTCTGAAATAGTATCTCATTGTGATTTTAATTTGTATTTCCTTAATGGCTAATGATGTTGAACATGTCTTTATGTGCTGGTTAGCCATTTGTTTATTTTCTTTGTTGAAATATGTACTTATAAATTTTGCACATTTTTTAAATTGAACTGTTTGTCATCTTATTGTGTTATAGGAGTTCTTTGTAAATTCTGGACACAATTCCTTTGTTGGGTATGTGTTTCGTAAATATTGTCTCCTCATCTGTTGCTCGTCTTTTCATTTTCTTAATGGTGTTTTTTTTCAGTAATAAGTTTTTATTTTGATGAGGTGAGACTGTCAATGTTTTGTTTTGTTTTATAGATGATGGTTCTGGTGTTGTAACTAAGAAATTTTTGCCTAACCCAAAGTCTCAAAGATTTTCTCTCATATCTTCTTCTTAGTTTTGTTGTGATATGAGGGTCTAAGGTCACATTTTTGCACATGGATATCAAGTTTTTTCAGCACCATTTGTTGAACAGACTATACTTTCCCCAAAGTTATCTTGGCAGTTTTCTTTTGCTTGGAGTCTTGTTGAGCTTCCCCGTCCCTGTGCTGTGCCTGCAAATGCTCTCTAACTAGTCAGTTGGAGCACTCGTAGGTTCCCCCCTGTTTGTTTGCCTGCTCTCAGGAATCACTGTCCTGTGCTGCCTTTTGTTCAATATCTGAAAACCATTGTTTCAATATTTTTGTCTAGTTTCCTAGCTGATTAAAAGTGGGAGGGTAAATCTGGTGCCCCTTATTTCATCATGTCCAGAAGCAGAAGTGGCGTCTTCTGTTTCAGCTTTTTAAATATTTCTTTTTGCTTCTTAATTTCCTAAGTTTCTTTAAAATAAAGTCTTGATTATATAACTTGGGAAAAAATACATTATTTTTAATTTAAAAAGTAGCAGAAACAGCAGCATCTTGGACATTAACATCAGCAGCATAGTATGTATTCTTATAATTCATGTGTGAAATTATAGATATGATTCAGGAAATGTAATTTATTAAAATTGCTCTTAATTTTGAGGATATCTATTCTGTTTTGATTTTTTTTTTTGGAACAATGTTTGTAAAGCATATGGTTTTCTGATTTCAGGCGATTGTGGAAAAATGTGACAGACTCTCTGAGGGACTCTGAAATCGATAAAGCCACAGAACACAAACGTACCCTGGAAGAACGCCAGAGGACTGAAGAAAGGCATCGTGCTGAAACAGGCACACCTTGGAAAACCAAATATTTTATTAAAGAGGTATATGTCCTATATGCCTTCAGACTAAAACTCATTATCTACATAATGAGAACTTTAACTTAGTAGGCTTTTTTGACTTGTTAATAGTTACATATCTTTGTTTCAAAAAATAGTCCAGCTTAACCATGAGCTTTTTTGTGACCTTTTTACCATTTTTCAAAATAGAATGGTTTACCAGCAGTTCAGAAATAGATTTGGGGATTTAAATTTTGCCACAAAATACTAAGATTAATCTTTAATCTCAATATTAAGTACACAATTAAAAGTTTGTTGCCATTGTGCCACAACAGTGAAACTTTTTCACTTCCAAAGATCACATTTTAAGTGATACAAGAAAAACTTGATTGACCATACAGAGGATAGTGAAGTGGCTAGAATCTTTACAATGCTTAAGGAAAAAAGAATGAAATGGTGAGTGTTTAGACTGAAAATAGAAAATTGGGGCCGTTCATTATACCTTTCTTCAAATATAAACAGGCTTTTGCATAGAAGTTTTTTGTCAACTTGGATAGCAGACTTGAGCTAGGCCTAGATCTAGGAAGCAGATTTTGAGCTTAACATAAGAAAGAATTATCAATAAAAATACCCAAAAATAACAAGTGTACACTTTATAGTAATGTGTTCCCATCATGAAGCTCATATAAGAGACCAAAGCTTATATAGAACAGTTTAATTTACTGGTTTTACAGTTAAGACTAAATGATTTCTAAAGTCTTTTCTAAATTTAAAGGTTTTGTTTTACTTTGTTTATTACTTTCTGGTAGAACTCAGAGTAAGGTGAATAATGGACCAGAGCCAATACCAAAAAAAATTTTCTTGTCCATAGCCAATTCTAAGGAAACTCATTGAATTTCAATTGGTCTGTCAGGAGAAAATCTGGGAAAATCATTTGAATGTGAATTCTGCATAGCTATTACTCTTAAAAGCATATAGTTTATTATAGTAATTTCATTGCTTTAATTTTTCTCATCTTTGGATATCTGATAAAAATACCAACTGTTTTCACGGATAGGAATTGAAGGGAAAGTCTTTTCCATCTCATTTTATATGAAAAGATCAAATCATTGTAACTACTCTGCAAAATTAAAGTTTGCTAACCTTAAATTTTTTTCATTTTAAGCTCACTAAGAAAACAGATACACCAAACACAGGAAAAATTTTCTAAGGGAAGACTTCTATAAATCATTAAAAATGAACTCTAAATGGCTAAGAGCAAGAAACTGTAATAGTAAAAGATGCAACCAAATTTAAAAGACAGGCTTCCTATATCTTGCAACTAACGTGACATGGGAACATGCTACTTTTCATTCATTCTTTATTTCACAGATTATTATTAAGAGCCTACTACTTAATCCCTTCATTATATTTTGTGATGTTGAATAGACAGATGTAGAAAGTGGTACCAAGATACGGCAATTGTCCAGTAAAATAGTGATTTTCTTTCCATCTAAGTATTCTTAACTAGCTGCCTGATGGAACAGTAGATTGGAGATGCTGACTCACATCTGGGCCCCTTTAGGTGGTAAGATGTAAGATGACTTTCTAAATGGTGTGCCATGGCACAGTGGTACAAAATAGATAGATACGTAAGATTTTATGACAAATATTGATTGCCTAAGCTTGTGGAGAAGACAAGTGAAAGGCAAAGGAGAAAAGGAAAGATATTCCCATCTGAATGCAGAGTTCCAAAGAATAGCAAGGATAGATAAGAAAGCTTTCCTCAGTGATCAATGCAAAGAAATAGAGGAAAGCAATAGAATGGGAAAGACTAGAGATCTCTTCAAGAAAATTAGAGATACCAAGGGAACATTTCATGCAGAGATGGGCTCAATAAAGGACAGAAATGGTATGGACCTAACAGAAGCAGAAGATATTAAGAAGAGGTGGCAAGAATACACAGAAGAACTGTACAAAAAAGATCTTCACGACTCAGATAATCATGATGGTGTGATCACTCACACTCAGCTAGAGCCAGACATCCTGGAAGGTGAAGTCAAGTAGGCCTCACTACAAACAAAGCTAGTAGAGATGATGGAATTCCAGTTAAGCTCTTTCAAATCTTCAAAGATGATTCTGTGAAAGTGCTGCACTCAATATGACAACAAATTTGGAAAACTCAGTAGTGACCACAGGACTGGAAAAGATCAGTTTTCATTCCAATGCCAAAAAATGCTCAAACTACTACACAATTGCACTTATCTCTCATGCTCAAAATTCCCCAAGCCAGGCCTCAACGGTACATGAACCGTGAACTTCCAGGTGTTCAAGCTTGATTTTAAAAAGGCAGAGGAACCAGAGATCAAATTGCCAGCATCCATTGGATCATCAAAAAAGCAAGAGAGTTCCCAAAAAACATCTACTTCTGCTTTATTGACTATGCCAAAGCCCTTGACTGTGTGGGTTACAACAAGCTGTGGAAAATTCTTAAAAAGATAGAATACTGACCATCTGACCTGCCTTCTGAGAAATCTGTATGCTGGTCAAGAAGCAACAGTTAGAACCAGACATGGAATGGCAGACTGATTCCAAATAGGGAAAGGAGTACGTCAAGGCTGTATATTGTCACCCTGCTTATTTAACTTATATGCAGAGTACATCATGAGAAACGCTGGACTGGATGAAGCACAAGCTGGAATTAAGATTGCCAGGAGAAATACCAATAACCACAGATATATAGATGACACCAACCTTATGGCAGAAAGTGAAGAGGAACTAAAGAGCCTCTTGATGAAAGTGAAAGAGGAGCGTGAAAAAATTGGCTTAAAGCTCAACATTCAGAAAACTAAGATCATGGCATCTGGTACCATCACTTCATAGCAAATAGATGGGGAAACAATGAAAACAGTGACAGACTTTATTTTTTTGCACCCCAAAATCACTGCAGATGGTGACTGCAGCCATGAAATTAAAAGACACTTACTCCTTGGCAGGAAAGTTATGAGCAACCTAGACAGCATATTAAAAAGCAGAGACATTACTTTGCCACAAAGGTCTGTCTATTCAAAGCTATGGTTTTTCCAGTAGTCATGTATGGATGTGAGAGTTGGACTATAAAGAATGCTGGGCACCAAAGAATTGATGCTTTTAAACTGTGCTGTTGGAGAAGACTGTTGAGAGTCCCTTGGACACCAAGGAGATCCAACCAGTCCATCCTAAAGGAAATCAGTCCTGAATATTCATTGGAAGGACTGATGTTGAAGCTGAAACTCCAATACTTTGCCACCTGATGCAAAGAGCTGACTCATTTTGATGTGGGAAAGATTGAAGTGGAAGACAGAAGATGAGATGATTGGATGGCATCACCGACTCAGTGAACATGAGTGGGTAAATTCCGAAAGTTGGTGATGAACAGGGAAATCTGGCGTGCCGTAGTCCATGGGGTTGCAAAGAGTCAGACACGACTGAACTGAACTGAACTGAAGCTCATGAAACAGTCACGTCACATCCTGTGTGTGACAGGACCATGGCTTGTGCTATGAGAAGCACTGCAGAATATAAATGAGGCTGATGAGCTAGCTGAAACTTGAACCCCAAGGTTCATAACAACTTTGGAGCTCTTGCCATCAGGTATAGCTCTTTGCTAATAAGAAAAATCATATCATTTAAAAGTCTGTTTTGTCTTCCTGTTGTCCTAAGCAGAATGCTAGATACATAGTAGGTGTTTCATCCATATTGTTATGAGTAACAAGAGCTTTTTCATTTGTTTGGTACTTTCATTATTGCTGTCAGACCAATTACAGACCAGTTTGAAATTGGGTTTAGATGCAGTATGGAATAGAGTCTCTTGACAAGAGAACAAGAGAGAGAGAGTAACCTGAGAAAGTATAGGTGAATTTAAGTGTTTCTAGAATCATTTGGTAATACCCACTCTCTTTTCCTATCCGTTTATCATTGACATTTAGTTTATTAGATCTTCTTTGTTGTTGTTCAGTCTCTTAGTCATGCCCAACTCTTTGTGACCCTGTGGACTGCAGCACTCGAGGCTTCCCTATCCTTCACTATCTCTTGGAGTTTGCTCAAATTCGTGTCTGTTGAATCAGTGATGCCATCGAACCATCTCATCCTCTGTTGTCCTCTTCTCCTCCTGCCCTCAATCTTTCCCAGCATCAGGATCTTTCCTAATGAGTCAGCTCTTCACAACAGGTGGCCAAAGTATTGGCACTTCAGTTTCAGCATCAATCCTTCCAATGAATATTCAGGGTTGATTCCCTTCAGGATTGACTGATTTGATCTCCCTGCTGTCCAAGGGACTCTCAAGAGTCTTCTCCAGCACAACAGTTCGAAAGCATCAATTCTTTGGTGCTCAGCCTTCTTTTATGGTCCAACTCTCATATCTGTACATGACTACTGGAAAAACCATAGCTTTGACTGTATGGACCTTTGTCAGCAAAGTGATGTCTCTGCTTTTTTTTACTTTTTTCCCCCTACTCTTTGCAACGCCATGGACTATAGCCTATTATGCCTCTCTGTCTTTGGGCTTCTTCAGGCAAGAATACTGGAGTGGGTTGCCATTCCCTTCTCCGGGGATGTCTCTGCTTTTTAATATGCTGTCTAGGTTTATCATAGCTTTTCTTCCAAGGAGCAGGCATCCTTTTATTTCATGGCAGCAGTCACTGTCTGCAGTGATTTTTGAGCCCAAGAAAATCAAGGAAATTCTGTTTCCTCCCTTTTGTGATTATACATATCCATCAGGATCTATTTGTTGTATCCTCTTAAATGGATATTTAAAATTTCTTAAGATGTGTATAAATGCAAGTAGGAAGGCTTTTACAGAATAAGCGGCCATATTAGAGTCAGATGTGCTAAATTTCCACCCCAGCTCATACCTTGGGTAATTTACTTACCATTTCTCACTTCAGTTTCCTCATCTATAAAATGGAGGTAGGTGCTAAACTTCCATAGTGGCTCAGTGGTACAGAATCCACCTGCCTGCCAGTGCAGGAGACACAGATTCTATCTCTGATCTGGGAAGATCCCACGTGTCGCAGAGCAGCTAAACCCCTGCCCACAACTACTGAGCCTGTGTACTAGAACCCGGGAGCCACAGCTACTGAGCCCACACTTCCTAGCCCCACATGCCACAACAAGAGAAGCCACCACAATGAGAAGCCTGTGCACCACAACTGGAGAAATGCCCATGCAGCAACACAGACCTGTCACAGCCAAAAATAAATAAATAAATAAAATTATTATTTTTTAAGTGTAGGTAGATATACAGACGGAGAAGGCAGTGGCACCCCACTCCAGTACTCTTGCCTGGAAAATCCTATGGATGGAGGAGCCTGGTAGCCTGCAGTCCACCTGGTCGCTAAGAGTCGGACACGGCTGAGCAACTTCACTTTCACTTTTCACTTTCATGCACTGGAGAAGGAAATGGCAACCCACTCCAGTGTTCTTGCCTGGAGAATCCCAGGGACGGGGGAACCTGGTGGGCTGCCGTCTGTGGGGTCACACAGAGTCGGACACGACTGAAGTGATTTAGCAGCAGCAACAGATATACAGAAGCCATACTGGAAAGAACTCTGCCCCTTCCTGGGTGAAGTTGGGCTGCTCATGTCACTTCTCAGAGCCTCCATTTTCTCTTTGAAATGAGATGGTCAGATGTTACAGGTTAACTTGTAAACCTAACATTCTGTAATGTGATTAAATGGCATCAGAATATTGCAATAGAAGAGTAAGATTGAATTCAACGCTGAATATGGGGCTAAGGAGGAGTTTATAACCAGCATGTAGGAGTGGATGGAAAATTACCAAGTGGCCTTGGTCGGATGTCAGTGATGATGGATCAAGGGAGGCCCGTGATTAGATCAAAGGTGGGAGGAGAGGAGTTTCATTGGATATCAAAGATGAGAGGATTCTCGGGGAGGGAGAGGTTTCTGGAAGGGGACCATATGTAAACCCATAGTAATATCATGGCATTGTATGGCAAAAACAATAAAAGGGAGGAAAAAAAAAAAGATGAGACGATTCTTGATAAACTGGTTCATCGGGATTTTTGGCTAAAACTGGGTTCAGCAGGCCTGGAGGGCTTAGGCAAAACTAGAGACAAAGGAGTCTTAAAGTTTAGTCAGGGAGAGAGTCTTATCACTATGAACCATGTAATTGCTGGCCATAAGTTGTTTTTGGAACAGGGTATTGTAAATACATATTTTTTTTAATGTAATGCAAATGTATTGAAGTCGATATAGGGGTTATGGACAGAGGTTCAAATTTGACTTAACCTAACCTCGTTGCAGAAACACTAAATTTCAGTCTTAGCTACTGTGACCTCAGCTCTGCCAAGCTTTTACCCCAGTGTGCTGCTTCATGCATTCTCGACAGCACTTTTTTCCTCACTTGGTCTTCTTCTGTCTTTAGTAAACTCTTTGACTAACTTTATCTCCTTTTGGTAACCTTCTGTTCACAGGAACCAGGGAAAGCTAAACGGTAGAGTCAGGAAAGAACTAGAAAACAGCACTCAGCTACTAGAGATACCGTTTGCCATGTAGAGAACAGCTAGTGCCTTGGTGACCATTTTCCGTGGTCCACCTGCTGCCTGTTATTCCATGAGTGAGGCTCAGTCTGAAGCATCTTGGCAAAAGTAGCAGAATTGCTACAGATGACTTCTGCATGGAGCACAAACTAGGTTTTCCCAGACCAGAACTTCTCGCCTAATCCTAGGTAAACCACACATACTTTTTGATGTTTAAGCACAAGAGAACTTTTCTTTAAAAACTCTTGTGTTTAAATGTGAAAATAGAATTCCATTTCAATAAAAGCTTGGCATCTAGTTTTGGTTACTGATTCTGAAAATACTAGAGGAATGGTTTTTTAATTTGTTTTTCTGCTTGTTTCAGGGAGATGGCTGGGTTTATCACAAACCTCTTTGGAAAATAATTCCAACAACACAACCAGCAGAGTGACACTATCTAAGTAAGACTCAACTAAATGAACTTCTCTGTTTACCCTAAACCCTCCCAGTATGGAGTCATTGCACTGAGTGAACTGCTTCCTGATTGCACAGACTGAAACTAATTACACACGAATGTACCGATTAGGGCACCATAGAACTGCAGCACGACCAAAGTGTTGAAGAAGCACGATGGACTTCTCACCAAGCTGTTCATGTGATGTGAGCAATATCATCTGAAAACCTTTCACCTGAATTATTAGATGATTAATCTCTTATCCAGTTTCTGCTCCAGAAGCTAAGTTTGAATCCCCTGTTTTTGCATGGGGGCAGCAGATAAACACAACAATGAGAACTCAGTGATTTTAATTTCTTTATAGTGAAAATTGAAGTCTCTTTTAGAGTTTGTGCTTTGCTTTCTGTTAGTAGCTGAAGTATTCGCTACTCTTACAATAAACCAAGAGGAGGAAGAAGATGACCCAGAAGTGGCTTCAGCCATTGTGCCTGAAATCAGTGTTAAAAAAAAAATCAACCAGGTTGTCATTACAAGGCATTCTATTCCTTCAAAGAGACTGTGTGCCTGTGTCTGAGGAACTTATCCATTATCCACCTCTGTTGGAACTCTCTTTTAAAAAGTATATTTATAAATTGATTAGAATTATAACTGTGGAGAATTTTTTCTTCTGAGCATTTTAATATACTTGAAACAACATTGACTTGAAAAATTTCAGAACATTTTTCAATACCTAGTTTTATTAAATATTATACTTGAGAGACAATTTTTTAAAATATGTTCATGTCAATATGATGAAATTTTGGCCTTTCTCAAGAACTGAGGCATTAAAGAACATAGCAAATATTTAAAAATAAAACTGTTACTGTTTTCCTTGCCTTTTTTTCATTTGTAGGTTAATATCCAGTATTATGTGCTATCCCTCTGGATAACTATGTTTATTTTACCTCCGTTCACTCAAAATTTAAAACAACTATTCCTGTTTGTCAGTAATTCAGAATTTGAATATGTGACTAAGTGCATGTATGGTATAGTTTTGCTTTCTTTTCAAGGAAACTCAAATGCTAAAGAAAGAGTATGAAATAAAAAAAGATACCAGGAAAAAAGGTATCAGGAAGTTGTATTCAGGTACAAATCTTTTTTTTTTTAAGTATTGTATTGAGGTTGAAGAATTACTGACAAAAGAATAGTGTTTTCATCATTCATTCAAGTATTTATTGAGCACCTACTTATGGTACTCAACACTTGTTTTATTGCAAGCTACCTTAATTTTTCAAGAGTGGTGCCTTACTCTGTTTCTCCTGATGTGGTCTTCCAATCAGTGTGTGTAACATATACCTATTATTCATCAGCCATTGTAGGTGGCTGTATCTGTTGCATCAACATAAGAAGTTTAAGCTTTGTGCGCTGATAAATTGTGTTTTATTGAAGGGGGTTAATAGGATGAAAATAGCAAAATAATTTTTTCAACAAATTGTAAATTGTAAGAAAATAATTGGTTTATGTACAACCATTTTAATGATTCCCTTGTTCATTTTTGCTGTGAAATGCACTGAAAAAAATCTCAAAATGAATTATAGTTCATGTGTTGGAAAGATTAAAAAATAATAAAACTGGACAACAGTGATGCCTTTGTCTATTTTATGAGTGCAGAGAAATAGAAAGTTGGAGTTATTGCTCTATTCATTTGAGAAGGGCATTTATTTTATTTATTTATTTTTACATGAAACTTTTAGTATTTTATTCATTTTTCATAGTTTTACAGTATTAGTAAAAATAATGGTTATTTTAAATAAGTATAAAATGGAAGTTGATGAAAAAATAACCCAAGTCTTCCTTGACTCCCACCCTTCCCCAAGGAAACTAGCTAGTATATGGCAAATACCCTTTGCACATGTTATCTTTAGGCATATATTCACTTTGTGGTGGTAGCTGGTTTAGTCGCTAAATTGTGTCTGACTCTTGCAACTCCATGGGCTGTAGTCTGCCAGGCTTCTCTGTCCATGGCGATTTCCAGGCAAGATTACTGGGGTGGGTTGCCATTTTCTTCTCCATATTTTAATTTTTTATTGGAATATAGTTGTTTTACAATGTTTCTGCTGTACAGCAAAATGAGTCAGCTGTATGTATGCATATATATATATATGTATGTATCCTCTCTTTTGGATTTGAGAATGATGTTGGTTTTCATTTTTTTTTAATAATTTGTTTATTTTTGTCTGTCCTGGATCTTCATTGCTGTGTGGTTTTTTTCTCTAGTTGCAGAGAGCAGGGGCTAACTCTCTAGTTGCGGCTGGCAGTGGCCTCTCGTTGCAGAGCATGGGCTTTAGGGTGTGCAGGCTTCAGAAGTGGCAGCACGTGGCTCAGTAGTTGTGGGTCCCAGGCTTGAATGCAGGCTCAGCAGCTGTGGCACAGGGGCTTAGTTGCTACACAGCATGTGGGATCTTCCCAAATCAGGGATCGAACCCACATCTCCTACATTGACAGGTGAATTCTTTACCATTGAGCAGCCAAAGAAGCCCAGGACATTGATTTTAAATCCTTACCTTGAGGAATCTTTTGGAAAGATAATGGAGTAAACTTAGTTGTGTGGGTTTTTTTTTAATGAAATATTTTAATTTTACTACTTAAGTAAATTGGAATAGAAGTTTTTGTTTTGTTCTTTGAACCATTTGAATGCTTATTTATTTATTTGAACTTTTGAACCATTTTAAGAATTACTGAAATAGGATTTTTTTAATTCTTCTTAAAAATACATTTAAAATAATTGAAATCCCCCCACGTTGACAGAAGTGAAGTAATACCACTTTAGGGTAACTGTTTTACCTTGCCCTTTTAAAAAAATAATAATAATAACCTATGAGTCCCTTTTTATTTATTTATTTATTTTTTATTGTTTTTGCCATACATTGTCATGATATCACCATGGGTTTACATATGCTTCCCCTCCGGAACCTCCCTCCCTCCTCCCTCCCCCCCGGGAAATCTCGCTGCACCAGTCCCGAGCATCAATCCTGGGCTGGCGATTGATTAGACACATGACAATTAACATGCTTCAATGCCCTTCTCCCATATCATCCCACCCTTACCCTCATGCACAAAGTCCACGAGTCTATTCTATACATCTGCGTTCCTTTTGTTGTCTCGCATGTTGGGTTCTCGTTACCGTCTTTCTAAATTCCATATATATGCGTTAATATACTGTATTGTTGTTTTTGCTTCTGGCTTACTTCACTCTGGATAATGGGCTCCAGTTTCGTCCATCTGAGTAGAATTGCTTCAAATGAATTTTTTTTTAATGCTGAGTAATATTCCATTGTGTATATGTACCACAGCTTTCTTATCCATTTGTCAGTTGATGGGCATCTAGGTTGCTTCCATGTCCTGGCTATTGTAAACAATGCAGCGATGAACATTGGGGTACACGTGGCTCTTTCAATTCTGGTTTCCTCGGTGTATATGCCCAGTAGTGGGATTGCTGGGTCATATGGCAGGTCTATTTGCAGCTTTTTAAGGAACCTCCACACTGTTTTCCATAGTGGTTGTACTAGTTTGCATTCCCACCAACAGTGTAAGAGGGTTCCCTTTTCTCCACATCCTCTCCAGCATTTATTGCTTGTAGACTTTTGGATGGCAGCCATTCTGACTGGTGTAAAGTGGTACCTCATTGTGGTTTTGATTTGCATTTCTCTGATAATGAGTGATGTTGAGCATCTTTTCATGTGTTTGTTAGCCATTTTTATATCTTCTTTGGAGAAATGTCTGTTAAGTTCTTTGGCCCACTTTTTAATTGGGTTGTTTATTTTTCTAGAATGTAGCTGCAGGAGTTTCCCTTTTTAAAATATATTATTTATTTATTTATTTTTGATGTCTCTCCATCTTCATGGCTGTGCGTGTACTTTCTCTACTTGGGACAAGGGGGGCTGCTACTCACCTGGACTTCTCATTGCAGTGACTTCTCTTGTTGCAGAGCACAGGCTCTAGATGCACGGTCCTCAGTAGTTGAGCATGTAGGCTGCTGCTCGTGGGCTCCAGAGCGCGGACTCAGTGGCTGTGGCACAGAAACTTAGTTGTTCTGTAGGATGTAGGATCTTCCTAGTCCAGGGATCAAACCCATGTCCCCTGCATCGCCAGGCAGATTCTTATCCACTGTAGCACGAGGGAAGTCCCTGTCCTTTTCTTGATATCTACTGCAGCTTACACACCTAACAAGAGGTAGAGGCCTTCTCTGGTTTTTATTTTGTTCTTTTAGTCTACACCTTGTTAACTGGCCAAGGAAGCAGTTTTTGTAGCAATTGTGTCTATCTTTTGGGCCAGAGTTTTAAATGTACACTTTCTTTCTGGCTATGAGAAATTGTGTGTTAAGAAGTCTAAGACTGGAAGTGACAAAAAGTAGGTATTCTGACTTTTAGGTTGTTTATCGGGTGAGGTATGGCAGCTATATATTGATTCACTGAACTCTACAAGTTGTAGCCATCAACTGTGATACCTACTTGTCACTAAAATTAAGAAAAAAAGTATTGAGTTCCTCATTCAATCCTCATATATTACTCTCACTATAAATATCAAGTTGGTGCTTGATGAACCAACTTCTGTAGATGGATTCTTCAGTTCAGTTCAGTCGCTCAGTCGTTTCTGACTCTTTGCGACCCCATGGACTGCGGCATGCCAGGCCTCCCTGTCCATCACCGACCCCTGGAGTTTACTCAAACTCATGTCCATTGAGTTGGTGATGCCATCCAACCATCTCATCCTGTGTCGTCCCCTTCTCCTCCTGCCTTCAATGTTTCCCAGCATCAGGGTCTTTTCAAATGAGTCAGCTCTTTGCATCAGGTGGCCAAGGTATTGGCGTTTCAGCTTCAACATCAGTCCTTCCAATGAACACCCAGGACTGATCTCCTTTAGGATGGACTGATTGGATCTTCTTGCAGTCCAGGGGACTCTCAAGAGTCTTCTCCAACACCACAGTTCAAAAGCATCAGTTCTTTGGCAGTTAGCTTTCTTTAACTCTCACGTCCATACATGATTACTGGAAAAACCATAGCCTTAACTAGACGGACCTTTGTGGGCAAAGTAATGTCTCTGCTTTTTAATAATGCTGTCTAGATGGATTCTTAAGATTTATTAATTAATTTGGTAAGTCTGAAATTTTGTTAAAAATATTGCCTTAAGATAAACGCTAACTTCTATTCAAAGTGTTCCCTTAGAAAGACAAATTGGTGTGATTATTCCAGAATCTACACTTTGGAGGGATTCTTTTTAGCTGCTACAGTGACTGGAAACTGAGTGATGATTCACCAGAGATAGTAGAAAAGTGAAGATGATTCTACCATGTGTGTGTTAGTCACTCAGTCATGTTCGACTCTTGATGACCCCATGGACTATAGCCCGCCAGGCTTCTCTGTCCGTGGAATTCTCCAGGCAGAGATACTGGAATGGACTGCCATTCCCTTCTCCAGATTCTACCATATGGGGGATAAAAAAGACAAAGCTCATACACATGAAAATTCTAATAAAATATTCTAGTGGCATAAGCAACAGCAGCAATAACAAAAAATCCCTATTTAGTCCAAAAACCAAATTGTGAAGGAAATTCTTACAAAGCATTTTCACTTAATGTTCAAACAACCCTGTGAAGTTGGAAACTCAGGGATGGGTGTTCATACTGTACAGATGAAGAAATTGTTGCTCAGAAGTTTTGTGCTCACTTCAGCTCACTTAGCTAGCGTTTCACTCATTCAACAAACATCTGCTGAGTATTCCTTTTAGAGCTGGTTGATGCACTGGACTCAGATGTGGTAAATACTCTCTCTATCCTCACAGACTTAGATGAGGGAAGAAACTAAAACTTCATTCCTGAAAATGTTATGTTGACACAGGCAAGGCTATGTATTGGTCTTTCCAAATCCCAGAAAAGTATCACTGATACCTCGGTAATGTGGAAGGCAGAGTTGAGCACTGAGATGAAATCAAGACGGTTGGTTCAAAGTCTGCATAAGAAGCTCCAAACAATGCATCCAGGTGACTTAAACCTTGTTCCACCCTACAAAAGACTCGGAAGATTTAACCAGAGAGGTTCCCAATTCAAGAACACAAATTATTAAACTGAAAAACAGGGAACAAGTTAAAGTCCATAGACTTAAAAGTGAGACCTTTCAGCCCCTTCCTCTATCCCATTCCCAAAATATTGGCAGTCAGACTTACACCCTGAGGTGAGAGATTAAAAGATACATTTTCTGGAGTAGAACTCCAGAAAACAAAAAGTCCTATGATAAATTTAAAGGGTCCACCAACAAAAAGCTCAGCTGACAGCTCTGTTAGTAAAGCCAAGTCACCAACTCCTTCAACATAACTTTCTACCCTCTTTCCAACACTCTACACACATCTGTGTTCCTCCACACTATATATATATATATACACGGCATCACACTTCATTTTAATAGCTAAGGTTCAGCAGACATTTCAGAAAAGCTTCCAACATAAATAAAAAAGAAATCAAAGCAAACAGGAAAAGAGAAATTAGAGGAAGGAGATAATTTAGGAAGTTTGGGGAAATAGCTTTGGAAAAAATTAAATCTTTAGACATAATTTTGCTTCTATGAAACATGAACAAAATGCTATTTTTAAAATGGACTGTTCAGAGAACAGGCACTGGTCTTGGAAATTTAAAATATGATAGTTCAAATTAACCACTCAATAGATATTCTAGAAGATAAGTGAGAAAAACTTCTCAGCAAATAGAACAAAAGGACAGACAATGGACAACAGGAGAAAAATAATATGAAAAAAGGAAATGCAGTCCAGGAAGTCTAACATGTAACTAGTGGGGATTCAAGGGAAAGAAAACCAATGGAAAGGATGATACTATTTAGATACTTGTGTATATATAAAATTTCCCAGAAGTACATGATGTGATTTCATTTGAAAATGCCATGAATACCCTGCCAATAGGGAAAAAACAAAAGCCCAAACCAAAGCACATTGTGAAACTTCATAACGCTAAGGATGGAGAGGGCATCCTAGGTGGTGCTAGTGGTAAAGAACTTGCCTGCCAACGCAGGAGACATAAGAGATCCAACATCCCTGGGTCAGGAACATTCCCTGAAGGAGGGCATGATAACCCACTCCTGTATTCTCTTTTTTTTGTTCTCCCCACTCCAGTATCCTTGCCGGAGGATCCGACAAATAGAGGAGCCTAGTGAACAAAGTCCGTACGGTTGCACAAAGTCAGACACAACTGAAGCAACTTAGCACATATGGAGGCAAGGATAGAGAGAAGATTCTAAAAAGGGAATAGTACCAGCCTACTCGATAACATCACTTAAAGCTAAAACGCAAAAGAGTAATACCTCCAATTTTGCCTAGAATTTTATTCCCAGCCAAAAGACAAATCTGACATTCAAGATTTCAAAATTTTATGCCAGCACTTCCTTTTCTGGAGACTTCTAAAGTATATGCTCCAGCAAAACAAGAGGGAAAAAACAGGAATTGGAGAGGATAAAGTATCATAAAAAACAGAAGATCAAACACAAGTCAAAGACACTTCCAATCTATGACCTTGAGATACATTGTTGTTCTTCAGTCGCTAAGTCGTGTCTGGCTCATTCACGACCTCATGGACTAGCCCACCAGGCTCCTCTGTCCATCTAGACAGGTAGTCTCCCACCAACTAGCCCCTCCAGCCACTCTCATATCTGTAGACAGGTACTGACCTTAGAAGTTATTTGAACCAAAATCTGTCTCACTACAAGGTTATCATTGATCTCGATTCTAATGAAGTTCATATAAGATGAGAATGTTTTAACTTGTACGTCACAATATGTAATATATTTGATTACTATATATATTTATATGTATGTTCATTCTCCCAATTTTACTATTCAGGTGTTATTTAGCTGTTCTTCATATGATGGTACTTTCTCTCATGATCAATTTCCAGAGAATGCACCATATATCAATGTTACTTCCAAAAAGCCAAAATATTGCAAGTGGAGTCTTGTTTTGGATCCATGGATCTTTCATCTTTGTAACAGTTCTGTTAATGTATAATAGACCTAAGAGTATACAATTTGATAAATTTTGACATATGTCTCCATCCATGAAGCACTTTCACAATTATGACAATGAAAATATTTATCATTCCCGAAACTTGACTCTTAATTCTTTGTAATCTGTCCTTTCCACCTCTCCCCATTTCCTTTCCCATTTCCAGGGAACTTCTTATATCCGTGTATTGTATTGTGAGGACACTTGACATTGAATTTAAGGCTCACCAGGATAATTCAGGATGGTGAGCTCATCTCAGGACCCTTTATTACACCTGCAAAGACCTTTTATCTAAGTGAGGTAACATTCACAGGTGCCAGGAATTGGGATATGGACATATAATTTTGGAGGTCATCATTCAACCCATTACATCACTAAATGCTTTGTATCACAGATTTGTTAACAAAATCAAAGAGCATTGTCTTCTGTGGGATGGGGGAGGGGGGTCTGACTTGTTCCATTCAGCATAATTATCTGCTATCTATCTATGTTGATTCATATATTATTTTTTATTGCTGAATTGTTTGGAATATACCACAGTTTATTCATTTGTTCACTGGTGTTGATAGATAGCTGTGGTTGTTTTCCCAGCACCTCATTCTGCCTCAAGTGGAAGAGAAAAAACTCTTCCATCCCTCCAGACAAGGAAATGGCTTACTCTGGCCTCTACAAGAAGCTAAGCCAGGCACTCTCTGCCCCTCAATCAGAGTTTGGGGCTAGTGAGCTGTGTCCCAACCATCTTCTGCTATTAGCTGGTTGTTAGTGCTGACTATGGGCTTCCCTGGTGGCTCGGATGATAAAGAATCTATCTGCAATGCAGAAGACCTGCGTTTGACCCCTGGGTCAGGAATATACTGTGGAGAAGGGAATAGCTACCCACTCCAGTATCCTTGCCTGGAGAATTCTATGGACAGAGGAGCCTGGTGGGCTACAGTCCATGGGGTCGCAAAGAGTCGGACATGACTGAGCGACCAACACTACCACTACTACTAGCGCTGACTCTGTGTAAGTCTAACTGCCTCTCTGGGCTTCCTGGCCCTCTTCAGAAAAATGAAGGGGTTGATTAGAGGATCTCTAGATAATACCTTACCGATGACCTCCAGTTTGTGTTATTTATATAGGAAAAAAAAAAAAAAATCCCCTCCTCTCCCACTCCCCTTAGGGCTGAAGTTGGTGGTTTCTGGAACCAGTCAGCTGATTCAGATCTCTACCATGTCACCACTTTTCCTGCCTAACAAAGGGGAGAAGTGAGGATGGTAAGACTGCTCAGAGTCACTCCCTGGTGGAAGCAGAGCTCTGACTTTAGGACCCAGAGGATAACGGGACATGAGGACTCTGCTTTGTGCCTCTCCATTTCAATGAAATGATTCTCAGGAACCAAGCAGGGGTCCTCACAGGACCAGGCCCATGGGACAGAGGCTAGGGAGGAGGGCCCAGCTTGGGACTGGGGAAGGGATTTGAAAGGAAGCAGCACTGGCCACCATTCCACCATCACCATTTTTACCTACTCCCTTCCTTGCCGTTTTAGGGAGAATTCAGGCATGAGGAAATGCCTACAGGGGCTGGAGGAGGAAGGACTTTCTTTCAGCCTGACTGGTACAATGAGAGCTAGGGTCGGCAGGAGACCTGCCTGGCTTTAATAAGTAAAAGTGTGGTTTCTTATTATTTGTTTGCTTGTTTTGCCTTGTATGCTCTGCCCCACCCCCCATTCACTTATTCGTTCAGGAGACCTACATGCTGAGTGCGGAGGACACAGAGATGTGAGACACTCCCCACTCCCCCGTTAGCCTAGAGGAGGAGATAGTCTGTTAGTAAACCAGGTGACATGTGCCAGAGCAGAAACAAGCCAGCCTTCAATGAAAGGGGTTAATGAGTATGTGAGAAGGAAGTCGTGAAAAAAGTCTCATCAAGAAAACAACCAGTCTAAACATAGGGCAGAAAGGGAGAGAAAATGGTGGAGGAATAGGATGGGAAGACCACCTTCTCCCCAACAAATGTATCAAAATATCATCTACATGTGGAACAGTTCCCACAGAACATCTTTTGAACACTGCCAGATTTATAGAAAGGCAAGCCAATCTCCTCGGAATGAGGTAGGGTAAAAGATAAAAGACAAAAAAGGAGACAAAGAATTTGGGATGGGGGCCTGCACCCTGGGGAGGGAGTCGTGAAGGAGAAAAGGTTGCTGCATACTAGGAAGACCCCTCACAAACAAGGTCAGGGGAGGGGAGCTTCAGAACCTCAGAGGGGAAGCACAGCTAGACAGTGTGCTGAAGGCAAAATGGAGACACTTAACCACTGAGATCGCACGTGGCTCACATGCTTCTGGCAGGTAGGGGCTGGGTGTGGAGGCTCAGGCCTCGGGATTGGTCCTCAGTGGGAGGAATGGGGGTTGACTGCCATGAAGATACTCTGAGGGGGCTAATATGACACAGTGGAAGCGGACCAGGGAAAACCCTGGGACCACCAGTGTGTGTTTACTGAAGCAGAACACAATAAAGACAAAAGAATAAACACAGGGCAAAGTACATTCAGTATAAATCTGCTTATTTAAACTTATTTCTAGTACTCAGGAAGTCCCCCATCATTCTATAGATGTCCATAAAAAGGGCAAAATAGTTTGGGAGAAAACGGTTGAAGAGCTCTCCAGAGGTTATCAGTCACAACAACTGTCTCTTGCCTATTTCTTGTTCACCTTTCTGAGCATGTATTGGACACACTGCTTCTCAGACAGAGGTAAGATCCCAGATGCTGCTCTTGTAGAGCCTAAGTGACTCCGTCTTAAAAAAAAAGAGCTGCCATCTTGTGATAGAAGACATCACTCAAGTTCCCCCACCCCCAGGTCACCACCCTAGACACGACTGCCAATCAGGGGTTAGCGCGCGAAAATCCCCTCCCCTCCCCTCCCGTCCTGGCCAGTCACAGGACGCTGAAACACGTTACCCCATCCGAGCCCTCCTGCCCTTTGTCTCTTTCCCTTAAAAACGTTGTACCATGCGGCTCGGGGCCGCCGCCCTCACTCCGCTGCGTCGGTGTGTGTATGTGCGGTCCGGACCCGGGTCTGTAATAAACTCCCTCTTGCGCTTGCATCGGTAAATGGCCTCCTGGTGGTTTATGGAGATTGGGATCTGGGCACAACACTCTCTCTCCTGCATCCTGCCCTCATTTGATTATATTCCTGAGTGTTGTCATTCACAGCATGGCTTTCCCTTCGCTTTGCTGCCCTGGGAACCGCTGCTCTTTGGGGGTGGTTGGCTGAAGAAGGATAGGATCCCCCTCAGGAGGGTTGTACCTCTGATTAGTGACTTAAAGTGTTCCCCTGTGGCAGTCCACACAGCAAGGGGCAAATGATACCAGAAGTTCCAAGTAGAAGACTCCATCTAAGACATTAATGTTTTAAACTGATTCATGGTAATTTAAATTTTCTCACAAACATAGTCTTCCTCCCCGCTCTCCCCCGCCCCCACTTATACTGTCTATAAGAAACACTTTAAAGACACAGATATGTTGCAGATAACAAAATGGAAAAAAGATTTACCATGCAAACAAAACAATAAGCATCATATAGCTGGTGTGGCCATACTGATATCAGATAAAATGGGCCTTAATGCACAGAGTATCAGTAGACAGAAAGAGACACTTCTCCATGATAAATGATTGATTCCTTTAGAAATACACAAGAGTCATAAGTTTGTATGTGCCTAATATACATCTTCAGAATACATGAAGCAGATGTCACCCACAATGACACTAAAATGAGAGATGGGAGGGGTTGGGGCTGGTTGCTGGTCAAGGAGAAGAAGGGTATAGTTTCAGAGGAAGAAGAACATGACCTTCACAGACCCTGAAGGGTTGGCCAGACACAGGAGGAGAATCCTGGGGAGGGGAGCACAGAACCTGGATGATGGGGAGCAAGAATGGGTGTTTCATGGAGTTCCTAGGCTAATAGCAGAGCTCAATAAATATTTGTTAAACCCATGACAAAATGGGAGCTTAAATCACACTATTCAGATGTAAGAAACTGAAGTTCCTCTGGCTGGATGAGGTGGGGAGTGTGTCCACATAGAAGGTGACTACCCCACCCTGGCTAGATAAGCCTGCTCCTGAGATTTTTCCCATTCAGGCCCTCCCTGAGGGAAGTGCTGGGGTAGATATCCTAATCAGAAGAATGGGGAACATCTGAAATCTTCACAGAGTTAGTCTTGGGCTCTTCTAGACTTGAGCCAGTGTAGTGACTTTACCTTCATAATCAAGGAAAGGTGCCTCAGGTCACTTATGCTAATCCCACATCATCAAATGGGACTTAATATTTAACTTAATTACAGTTTCAGCTCTTCCCAAAATGGAATCAAACTTGTCAATCAGGAATTACTTGGTCAGCACTAGTGAGGTAATTTGTTCTTTAGACACTACTATCCTCAAAAGGAATGTGTCCTCACCACAAACAATTCAGTTTTTGCTGGTATAACTTCCTTTGCCCTTGTTCCCTCCTAAGTCTTCCACTTTGTACAGCTCATTGGAGTGCCTTTCTCTCTGCTTAGATGGGATGTTGCCTGATCCATGAATTGTTGAATAAAGCCAAAAAGATCCTCAAAGTTTGTTGTTGTTCAGTCATTCAGTTGTGCCCATCTCTTTGCAACCCTATGGACTACAGCATGCCAGGCTTCCCTGTCCTTCACCATCTCCTGGAGCTTGCTCAAACTCATGTCCATTGAGTTGGTGATGCCATCCAACCATCTTGTCCTCTGTCATCCCCTTCTTCTCCTGCCTTTGATCTTTCCCAGCATCAGGGTTTTTTCCAGTGAGTTGGCTCTTTGCATTAGGTGGTCAAAGTATTGGAGCTTCAGCATCAGACCTTCCAATGAATATTCAGAGTTGATTTCTTTCAGGATTGAGTGGTTTGATCTTGCTGTCCAAGAGACTCTCAAGAGTCTTCTCCAACATCACAGTTCAAAAGCATCAATTCTCTGGCACTTGACTTTCAAAGTTTACTCAGTTGAATTATGGTTTTTTAACACTACTCACTAGCGCAAGGTGAGATGCTCAAGTCACCAGGCCAGAGTAATTATCCCAATGGCTCTAGGACTTAGTTTCCTGGGTATCTCAAAACTGGGAAAAGGGCACAGTATAACAGATACAGACAAAGGTCCATATAATCAAAGTTATGATCTTTCCAGTAGTAACATACTGGTGTGAGAGTTGGACCATAAAGAAGGCTGAGCACTGAATAATTGATGCTTTTGAATTGTGGTGCTAGAGTAGACTCTTGAGAGTTCCTTGGACTACAAGGAGATCAAATCAGTCAATCCTAAAGGAAATCAACTCTGAATACTCATTGAAAGAACTGATGCTGAAGCGGAAGCTCCAATACTTCGGCCACCTGATGAGAAGATCTGACTCATTGGAAAAGACCCTGGAGAGACTGAAGGCAAAAAAAGAGGGCAGCAGACAATGAGATGGTTAGATAGCAACACTGACTCAATGGACATCAGTAACAGTATCAGTTCGGTCGCTCAGTCATGTCCGACTCTGCAACCCCATGAACCGCAGCACGCCAGGCCTCCCTGTCCATCACCAACTCCCAGTCCACCCAAACCGATGTCCATCGAGTCAATGATGCCATCCAGTGATCTCATCCTCTGTCTTCCCCTTCTCCTCCTGCCCTCGATCCTTCCCAGCATGTCAATGGACATGAATCTGAGCAAATTCCTGGAGACAGTGAAGGACAGAAGAGCCTGGCCTGTTGCAGTCCATGGGGTCTCAGTTGAACACCACTTAGCGACTGAATGACAAAAATTAACAGATACAAATCTGTCCCTGAAAATATATCTATTTCTCCTATAATAAATTAATAAAGTCTTCTGATTTAAAAATGGTTCCTGGAAATTCCTTGGTGGTCCAGTGGTTAGGACTCAGCACTCTCACTGTGAAGGGCCAAGATTGTTCAACCCTTGGTGGGGAAACAGATTCCACAAGTTACACAGTGAGGCCACAAAAGCAAAACAAAACAAAAACTAAGAACTTGCCTAGCATGGATATTCCCTGAAAAACTGTTTAAATGCCTTGCAACATCAGAGCTTTGCTTACTTATTTGGCTGTTGTGGGTCTCTGTTGCTGCATGTGGGCTTTCTCTAGTTGTGGTGCATAGGCTTCTCATGAGTGGCTTCTCTTGTTGAGCAAGGCTCTAGGCACATGGGCTTCAGTAGTTGTGGCACAGGGGCTCAGTTGCTCACCTGCATGTGGTATATTCCTGGATCAGGGATTGGATTTGTGTCCTTTGCATTGCAAGGTGGATTCTTAACCACTGGACCACCAGGGAAGTCCTAAATGCCTTTAAACATTTATTGAGTAAATGTCCTAGGCTTAGTAAGAGAGAAAAAATAATAAAATAGGGTCCTTATTTTAAAGGAGTCTGAAGTCTAGTTGGGGCAGACAGACATAAATAAATGATTATAAAGAAGTATGAGAAAGGTCATAGCTGATTTATGAACAAAGTGATATTAGCACTTGGACATAACTTGAGGTTTTAGGGATGAATGGGAAAATCGCTACTAAGCCAAAAGAAGTATCAGGAGGAGGAGAAAATTGCATATCACCGCTTTGAACAGCTAATTTATTTAGACAGAAAGATCAGTTTCTCTCCTTGAAAAATTGATGACCAGACTTCCTATACAAGGTACTACACCCAGTGAGCATTTCCCGTCAGGTTATCATGGTGAGTGCTTGCCTAGGAAACAGGTTCTGAAAATTCAACTGAAGTGTTTATAGAAAATTATCAGATATCACCAGGGCTTCAAGAAACACTTGAAGATAGAACTCAAACACAGCTTCAGTTAAGTGCTTCACTTTTCTCAAACACTTGAAAAGCGTTTTCCTGATTGTGTCACTCAACCTGCTGAAAATTAGTGAGTGTTTGGGGGTGCGGCCAAAAAGTATATTGTCAGCCTGCTTATTTAACTTATATGCAGAGTACATCATGAGAAACGCTGGGCTGGAAGAAGCAAAGCTGGAATCAACATTGCCAGGAGAAGTATCAATAACCTCAGATACGCAGATGACACCACCCTTACAGCAGAAAGTGAAGAGGAACTAAAAAGCCTCTTGCTGAAAGTGAAAAGAGGAGAGTGAAAAAGTTGGCTTAAGGGTCAACATTAAGAAAACTAAGATCATGGTATCTGGTCCCATCACTTCATGGCAAATAGAAGGGGAAACAGTGGCTGATTTTATTTTTTGGGTCTCCAAAATCACTGCAGATGGTGATTGCAGCCATGAAATCAAAAGATGCTTACTCCTTGGAAGGAAAGTTATGGCCAACCTAGATAGCATATTGCAAAGCAGAGACATTACTTTGCCAACAATGGTCCGTATAGTCAAGGCTATGGTTTTTCCAGTAAACGTGTATGGATGTGAGAGTTGGACGGTGAAGAAAGCTGAGGGCCGAAGAACTGATGCTTTTGAACTGTGGTGTTGGAGAAGACTCTTGAGAGTCCCTTGGACTGCAAGGAGATCCAACCAGTCCATCCTAAAGGTCCTGGGTGTTCATTGGAAGGACTGATGTTGAAGCTGAAACTCCAATACTTTGGCCACCTGATGAGAAGGGCTGACTCATTGGAAAAGACCCTGATGCTGGGAAAGATTGAAGGCAGAAAGAGAAGGGGACGACAGAGGATGAGATGGCTGGATGGCATCACCGACTCCATGGACATGGGTTTTGGTGGACTCAGGGTGGGTTTTGGTGGACTCAGGGAGTTGGTGATGGACAGGGAGGCCTGGCGTGCTGCAGTTCTTGGTGTTGCAAAGAGTCAGACACTACTGAGAGACTGAACTGAACTGATGGCAAGCAAGATAAAGGCCGAGAGGGAGACGTCAGATCACAGCCTCGGATTTCTACCGATTTCAAGTTTTCTTTAGGTGATCACCAACCTGAGCGGTTCCAGCACACACCCTGTCTTCACCTTCCCCTTGCCTTTCTGTCTTTGTCCCCCTCCACCGGTTGGCCCGGATTCCTGGGTCTCCTGGCTCGGGAGCGGACCATGTCCCTCACAGCCCGCCCTTCCCCAGTACCATTCCCAACTGCGGGCCCAGCCCAGGAGCGCTCTCAGCTTGCGTAGCCGCGAGCTAGGCGCGGCGGGGCGCGGCGGCCGCAGCCCGGGCGTACGAGACCTGGGCGATGGCCGCAGGCCTGGGGGGCGGGGCCTGGGCGATGGCCGCAGGCCTGTGGGGCGGGGCCTGGGCGGTGACTGTAGGCCTGGGGGGCGGAGCCTGGGCGGTGACCGCAGCCCGGGGGGCGAGGCCTGGGCGACGGCCGCAGGCCTGTGGGGCGGGGCCTGGGCGGTGACCGCAGGCCTGGGGGCAGGGCCTGGGCGGTGGCCGCGGCGGGGCCGGCCCAGGCGAGACGGCGCCGGCGCAGTGCGTCCGCTGTGGTGAGCCGCAGCCATGGAGCAGGCAGCTCCCGACCCCGAGCGGCTTCTGCAGCCCGCGCCGCTGGAGCCGCTGAGCCACCCCGACGCTGGGCTGGAGGCCGTGGTCGGTGAGGAAGCGAAGGGGGCCCGAGACGAGGGCCCCGGGGACGGCACGGTGAGGAGAAGGGGCGGCAGAGCGCCCCCCGGCCTGGGTCGCGGCCTAGAGGGCAGCGGGGACTCGTTTCCTCTGACCGCGCTGGTGGGCTCGCTCGGCCGCGAGGCCCCGCGGTGACGGGGAAGCGGGGTGCAGTCAGTGGGGGGAGGTCGGTGGGACAAGGGGGTTCTGAGTAGAGGGCGAGCGCCAGGGCTGCGGGACCGCCGGAAGGGTGGAGAGGGCGCGGCCGAGGGAGCCGAGGGGTTCTGTGGGCGCGGCTCGGCGGGCGCGGGCCGGGCCCGGGAAGCGCCAGGCGGAGGCAGGTGCGTTTCAGGGTCGGGAACCCCGGGGGGTTGGGCCCGAGGAGGAGCGCTGATGTGTCTGGCATCTATAAGTTGTGCGGAGGAGTAGGCTTCACCGTGGGCGGTGGCAGCGGTGTTTGAGAAGGAAGAGAGTGGGGGACTTGAGGAGCAAGTCTGGGGCACGAAGGTGTTTGGCTTGGTGTCACCATCGGGAGATGGAATAAAGTGTGAGAGTCAAGAAGAGGTACAAGGGAAAAAGATTTTTTTGTTTGTGTGTTTTTAAATATATTTTTAGTTGGAGGATAATAAAATTGCTTTACTATATTGCGTTGGTTTCTGCCACACAAAACCGTGAATTAGCCCTAAGTATACATATGTCCCCTCCCTTTTGAACCTCCCCCCATCCAAATTCTTATTTGACTTGTAATTTCCTGCTTTGGGGTCAGTGCTGTATCTCCTAATGGAGATGTGTCATGGATATCCCTTTTGTTGGCTTTGTGAAGCTCCTTTGATAGTGATTTTCATTTGCTTGACTGAAGGAGAAAATGCATCATTTTGTATTTGTAATTGCTTTCATTCCGAAGTGTTTTCACGCATAATGCAAGATGAGTAGACCATGTCAAATAAAGTGATTCGGAAACTCAGTCGAGTACTTAACCATCAGACCACTCTACTGAGCGTGTGCAGTGCTCACCCATTTTGAGTCTTTTTTCTGAAACAAGTTCTAAATACAGAACTGCTCATCCTTGTGATCAATGGGTAAAATAAAGTTAAAATTCAGCTAGTTGCTGACTATAACTAGAAAGACAACTAGCTAGGAATTTCAACACTAGCTATTTAAGAAAGCTTTAACTAGGTAGGAGTTCAAGGTTTTGCCTACTTGGGGGAAATGTCGAGGTATATAGGATAGCATGAAGACTTCTGTGGGTGAATTTTAAGTTTTTCATTTATTTTCTTCCTAAATTATAGAATTATTTGTGGAGAGGTATCTTATATGAAATGTGAGGGCAGTGTGGGTATTCTGTGGTCCATAAACTTGACTCTTACATGAATTGCTTTTTTAATGCAGATTCCTTTTGTGACTTAGTTTTTCTCTTTCTTAAAAAAACAAAAAACTTTTATTGTGAAGTATATAATTAATGCAGAGAAGAGTCTCACAAAATAAAAATCAGTTTCTTTGAAACCTCTGTATATTCTCCTGTGTTACATCAGCTCCCTCGACCACAGAAGTAATCTATATTCTGAATTTTGTATTAACAACTCTCTAGCTTTAAATATATATATAAATGTAAATGTCCCTAAACATTAGCTTAGTTTTACTTCATTTTGACATTTACATGAGCGGACTAGTTTTACTATGAATTCCGTTTTTGGGGTTATACTGTTTTGGGGATTCATCGAAAATGTAACTTAGTTTGTTTTTATAGTCATGACTCTATAGTATACCATTTTGAAGCTATTGTACAGTTGATTTCTCTTTTCCTCATTTTACAGACATTAGGGTTGTTTCAAGATTCTTGCTGTTTCTGAAAGATTACTACCACTATGAACTTCTTACATGTAAGAAATATGTAGTGCAAGTGTCTGTAAATTTAACAGTGGAATTGCTGGATTATAGGGTGGTAGCCTAAGACATCGAATACTGTGTGTGTGTGTGTGTGTGTGTGTGTGTGTGTGTGTGTGTGTGTGT